>JAAAKE020009817.1:0-10918 GCA_010014785.2 Anisolabis maritima
ATAAAAAGGCTTTAAATGGCATCATCTATGGTATAAGAATTTTGTTTTATTGCCAAAATTTGAAGAAAATTTTATCATCATTTAGTCAACAGGCTTTTTTTTAAATAAAATGTTTATGGAGAGAGAGAGATTTTGTTACAGAACATCTATGAGATCAGAAATGTATCTACAAGTAGAATTTTGATTTTTTTGCACATGCTGCTTTCCTTTTTTTTTTTATTTTTTTTATTTTTAGAGTGCTAAGACAGACTTGGACTTTCTGAATATGCCCTGGGTTTTGAAGAACATTCAAGACTTTTATACAATAAAAATTTTTGTTGACCTTTTTTGCTCATGATCAAAAAAAAAATTTTTACCTTTCGTGAGAAAAAAATAAGAATTTTCCATATAGCCTATTTATTATCTTTAAATTATTATTAATTCCTTTGTTATTGCTTTTCGCCTTATAAAATCTTGTAGCTAACGACATCAATAAATAATATTGTTTATAGATATTTCCATCGAAATAAAAAAAGGAATTCACATAATCATCATCGTAACTACTTCTCAGATATAATATTTAGTTTTGAGATCTTTTAAGCATGAAAAGATAGCACCTCATTGGAAGGTCATCTGTATAGGTAAGGGGAGGGTTGAACACTTGGCCGATTTTTAGCGATCACTTAAATGTATTTTTATCGTCTCATGATGGATTTATTGCCGATTGAGTCATCTGAGGGCGAAGAGGAATCAAGGTTGGCCGCTTACGTTGCGCTCCAATTCACCCAACATGCGACTCACTCAAACTGATAGTAAAACAAGACAGGCCGATGTAAGAATAAACAATTATACTCAAGTTGAGAGACTTTCACTGAAGAAGTCAAGATTAGCTACCGAAATGCTAACAGGTCTTTGAGAAATAGGGCTTTAGATTTATTAATAATAAAAAAAATTGTTTCCTGGAGATAATTATAATAATTAGATAAAATTTGACTGCCTAAATGCGATTATTATTAATTAAATTAGTTTTCTCACCTCCTATTGAGATACATGTCAATCTACCGTTGATTTTATTATATTAAACCATGTCCAGAGCATACTATAGCTGACAAAATATAATAGCTAAGCTCTCCTTATTTGGAGAATCAAATTAACCAAAAGAAAAACTAGATTTTTTTTATACTCCTCTCTCTCTCTTCCAACTTGTGGGTGTATCTCTTATATATAACTAATGATATACTCAGTAATTAAATTTGTTTAATTAGCTCTCCGGCATTTGCTTTTAATGCCATTATTAAACAGATAAATATTGAATATAATCACTCTATTATTTTAACCATTCACTTTTACAATAGTCTTTGATATAAAATTTCTTCCGTTACAGTTTCACACAGGCATAGACGAAACATTTCGGGTGTTATATGGTAAAGTAAAAATAAACAAATGTGAAAGAAAAGTACGGTAACAATTTTACACTTCCGATCATAATTTAATAATTTTTCAACTGGAACATTTATTTAAAAATTATTTAAAAAAATAGTTTTTCTCTTCATGTTTTATTTATTTTCAACAACTAGCTACCGTTGCAACAAGTATTTATTCTTACTTTTGCTAATGGATAAATTTTTCAGAATGTCTAGGATCCAAACCCGCGTTAGTTAATTTTACTAGTTAAAAAGTTACTGTTATAAAAAATTGATAGTCTTATGTTAAAGTATTATTTTCTTCTAATGACAAAGGTATGATTTCTCGTTGGCGGGGGGGATAATCAACATTAAGAAAATGGTGGCATAAATTAAAAAAGGTTGGAAAAATCTGGCTTATAGTAAAGTTTGACTTTTGTCATATAAACATATTTATTTCGTATGTGCTATGAAAAATCCTTAATTTGAATGGGAACTGAATCCACGTTGTCCCAGTATTGTATACTTAGTATAGAATGATTAAAAACTATTTCTTTTTTCTTACTCTCATTTTTTTTTTTTTTTTTGGAATAGTGATTTGATAGAATACTGTATTTAGAATCAAATGCAAAGTACTTAAGTTTTTTGTCGAAAAATACCAATAATTGAATTAATCATTTATCAGCAAATTTTTGTGTTTAATTCCATTCTTCTAATTCGATAAGTCTAAGACGAAATACAATTTATTTCTATTCTTAACTAAATTCTTTTTATTGAGATTAAGAATTATTAAGTATAGAAACAAAACGAACCTCGGATTCCCTTTTTTCCTTTTCCTTTTAATGGAATTACGTTTTATTACATGTTTATGTTGATTATAAAAATAATAATTCAATAAAGGTAATTTATTTATTAAGAAAGAATTTTTATGGATTCTATAATAAAATCTTTTTAAAAATGGACCATATCTGATGTATTATTAAAAGAATAATTAAAAAGGTAAGTTATAAATAAAAATATATAACAAAAAATGATCATAAAATAGTCATGATTTCACCTTGGCCTCTCTAGGTGAGTATAAAACGCAAGTTGGTATTTATAAAACTGGAGTATAGAGAGAGGAGGAGGATCGGAGGAGCTCCAGCTCCAGATGCTCCTCGTCCTTGTCCCTGGCTGATTACCATAATTAATCTCGCACCTTACGTGTCCAATCGGTGTCCTTGGAGCCGATGGCTTGGACAAATGTTTCCCTCATTAAACAGACCTCCTCGAATAAATGAGACTTCACTCACGTCCAATTCGAGGTCACCAATAATGCATTAACAAATTATTCGCCTTTTTTCCCCCTGATACATGAATTGAATTCATTTTCTGTTTTTTCCTAGCCAAAAGGTGAGAGAGAAAAAGATGAGTCAGATGTTGAGGTCGTCTAGTTATAGTTCATCAGGTGAATTTTGCACCAAGTCAGCTCATAAAAAATTCCAGTATAATTGGGTGTGTCGGAGGCAACGAATGTCATTAACGTGCAATGCACCCAAGAAAAGGAGTGTTGAATTAATCTTGGGCTGAAAACCACTTAAGAATTTGGTGGCCTCTCATTTGAACTACACTATAAAATAATTACGATTGTAGTGTAATTTTATCATATGTAACTAATGAGTCATTCTCTAATTGAGCAAGCAACATAATTTAAAACGAATTAATTTAAAAGGATTGCATATTTTCAAGTGGAATATTGAGAATTTATTTTTTTTTGGGTGGAGTTGCCCAGGCTTACAATTTAGCTCAATTAGAAGATTATTATAACTCATTTCCAGGAATGTTATTTTCTAGGGATATTTGAAGCCTCCAAGAAGAAGTCACTCTTTGATATCAAATTGCATGCAATTCAAAATCTTGGACCACCCGACTCAGAGTCTAATGTGTCTAATTTATTATCATCCGATTCTCGTTTTCCTTCTCCTTTAATTTAATTAGACGAGGACAAATTAAGATCCGTCATTCGGATGATAATTTTCATTTTCTCAATAGCTCTCTAGCTATAATTCAAGACTCGCCCATCGCGATATTGAATCTATATACGTGAAGTTAATAAATTTATTGAAAACACACCAGAGGCAACAAAAATCGATCGTTTAAATTACATTTTCTCCTTATCAATTTTTTTTTTCTTTAACCCGTAAACGTCGATATGCTATCCACTCAATTATTACTCTATACATGGACTGGAATTTCTATTCCAGTTTTGAATCAGATAATTTCATAGAAATTAAATTGGGAGCTCTGATTCATTCAGAGCTAAAAAAGATTTGTTATATGACTAAGAGTTATAGGAAAGGTGATACTTTAAAAATCCGAAAAAGTAGATTTTATTTAAAAATTCATAACATTTTTCGGAAAAATTCGCTTTTTAATATTTTGACGCAAGTTTGATATCTTACTGACTTTTAAACGATTTTTTTAATTTACATATGATTTTTAGATTAGTCTCAAGAACAATATATAATTTGAAATCATTAAACATGCGCAGGGTATTATTGATGCTCAAAAAACGTAGGCGCTTGAAGTACTGCGCATGCTCTCATTGTTTCAAACGGAAATTTTTCTTGGAATGAACCTATAACCGTTTTCAATTCGATATATTTTGTCTAGTCTTCAAAAGAACGATTTGTCAATTCAACAAATAGGCAAATAACAAAATTGTTTCAATGATCTCTTCACTCTATTCGAGTCTTTTATTAACGGACATATTTAAAAAGATCTAAATCAGGAGAATAGGGTGGAAGAAAAAATAAAAGCAATTCGATTTTATTAAATTTGTATGTCAAATGTCAAAAATAATAAGATATTTCTAATTTTGGGCGCTATCTCTAATTAACTCTAACCTAATTGAGATATTTCTCTATCAGTAAATCGGATCTTTTCAGAAGCGGGGGTGTTGCAATTTTTCTTTATCAGATATTTCACGTATCGATACGAAGGAGAGAGAGAGAGAAGAGCAACATAACATTCCTCGCTACGAGGCTGTAAAGGTCTTTTCTTTATTGTCGAGCAACTAAACATTCCACTGAGATTTTTTCTTTTTAAAAATGCTCTCTCCACATTCCTTCAAGTGATTATATATTGAAATAAATATAGATCTCTCTTATAAATCACGATACAAATCAAAGAGCAATCAATAAAAAGTTACTTATCCTATATATCAAAAAGATATCTGGTTTTATTGATATTTCTTCAATTTACCACCATTTTACTAATCATATGTCAAATGAGAGAGAAAATATTATAACTAGAAGATTCATCGCGTTGATATTTTATTTATTTGCTATATTAAATCAAAATGTGTCGCAATCTCTAACAAAAAAAAAAAATAAACTGGTTCTTTATATTATTAGAAAATAAATTAACTTATTCTGTTTAAGATTATTTTGAAAGTGTCGCAAAAAAAAAGCATATAAAGATTAATTTAAAGTTTTCTTTTTTTTCATGCTATTCCTTTTTAATTGACGTCATTATATATATGAAAAATTTGATAATCTTAGGATGAAAGATCAAAAAAAATTCGAAAATATTATAATTTTTAAATTTACTATGTGATTGACAAAGAAATGATGCCGGCAACTGTTACGAAGCCGTTCAATTATTTTTTTTTAAACAGAAATTTAGTTTTCTGTTATTATTCATATATTCATATTCCGACCTTTGTCATGACATTGTAAATTGGAAAAGATAGTGATAAATACCCTGATGCGATGGAGCTGAGGAAGAGGTCCAAGGACCATTTGTTCGCTTCCCGTCCTAAGCGATAAAATTTATTTAAATTATATTAGCTCTCACTTAATATAAATAAATATGAACTGAATCTAAATTGCCTTAGATGCCGAAAAAGAGAAAAAATGTCCTGATGCAGGTTGAATACATTGAATAACACGTCAACGTATCAGATTTTATTCTATGGAGGGGGAGGTGTTTCATATTTTTTAGAAATTGTTCGATTTTTAGGATAATAATCCTAATTAAGTCAGATTATAAAATCGAGCTTTTTCTCTATTTATATTAGTCGCTTTGCTACCATTCATATTTTTGAAATCCAAAAATTACTTTAAAAAAAATATAATTGAACGACTTTGTAACAGTTACTTGCTAAAGGAAATATTTCTAGTCAGATTTCATTACCCATCAGACATCACAAATTTTATTTTTAAACTGCTACGAGTTTGTTCTGCTAATATTTTCGAATATTTTAGAGAGAGAAATCATGTCGAGTGGAAACACGAAAAATCAACATTCCTCCCTCAGAAGAGATAAATAAAAAATTATATTTTATTTTTTAATTGAATTTTGTTAGTTGTTTTTAATTTCCCATTTCAAAAAAAATAGAATTTATTCGAGATTCGTGATTGAGTCGAGTTTCTTAAAAGAAAAGCCTTGGGATCTGGGATCGGTCCAGTCGTTTATCTGGATGCTCACGAGGTCCGCGGACACGCAGCCTCCATCCCTCCCCACCCAGGGATCGCAATTTATATGTGATCTGCACTTGCAACATTTGACGAAGCAAATTTGTTAGCCACATCGGGCGGCGAGGGCGGACGGACGTGGCCCGCAATCTAATTCCGATCTTGATCAGGTTCGAGGCTTTAAGCCTTTGAATCCGACCCGAGTAATCCATTCGGTCCATTCCGTTTATCTCATGAAATGATCATCGATACTTGAAAGAGAGAAAAATACAATCTGATGGATTTTTTTTTTTACTTAAAAAAATTAATATGCCAGAGGTAATTGTAATTGATTGAAAAGCCTTATAATTTTTCAATATTTACGACTTTTTGACAATATTATCTTTTCAATCAAAATTGCGGCGAAAGGATTATCTCTTTTATTTCGAAAATAACAATTTACATAATTATATAATTTCTTACTATTAATTTTTTTCTAGGATAAGCTTTTAGGGATTGCGAAATGTTTTTAAAAAATTAATCTTACTCATTTAGAGAAACTTTATTAATTTTTTTTTTCATAGAATTTATACAATACATCACTATGATCGAACGAAGAAAATTTCGTAAATTCGTTAAGCCTCTGTAGACACTGTAATTTCTTTTCTTGCTTTTTGAATTTCAAAAGAGTTTCTTTCATTGAAATAATTATTTTTTTTTAAGGATAATATAAACATATACGATATATTATTATCATTATTATATATCACTGTGATCCGTCCATATTTATTCAAATTAATTGGTAGTCAATAAAATTTAAATACATTTAGGGAAACGAACCATTGTCCCTTCGAAGGCCATATAGCCAAATATCGAAGATAAAATATATACCGGTATATTTGAATTTATTAATATTTATTCATCAAAATTATTTGTTCGCTAATAAATTTTGATCGCTCTGAAGAGGAGTGGCCAAGTGATCAAGAAACAAGTCTTGTCCGGGCCCAAAATTTTTTTTCTTTATTTTAATATTTAAGATATAGGCCTTCTAAGCTATCACAGAGAGGCTCATATCTATTGAGTATGTTTATCGCTACCACCATTAATCAGCTCAAACCAAAGACTAGCATTCATTCTGAATTCTCCATGCCATTCTACTCTCCCTCTCCCCTCAGGCAATATCTCTTTTGGTGGCAACTAAATTTTTTCATGTGTTAACTTAATAATGGCAAAGAAAGAAAAATAGGCTTACTTTAATTGATTCTCCATATTTGCTCATTTCGCATTGTTTGAATGTTAACCCAATAATTTAAGAAAATAAATTTAATTTAGTCATCAATTATACGAATCCTTGAAATCCGTTGTTCGAAGAGTAAATTAAATTATTTTCCAAGATTTCTTAATTAAATATCTCTAGTAATTGAATTAGCTAGCACTCCGAGACTATTTTAGTATTTGAAAAATACTAGCTATTTATTTGTGAAGTGAGCTTATCCGAGGAATCAGGCCATAATCCTGGGGACCGATTTATGACCCCTCGTTGGCAAGTTTAATTGGCTCGAGTGCTTGGCTCTCAGTTGTCACGCATATACAGGGTGGCCCTGCAGCCGTCTACCTGCCTTTTCTCTCTCTCTCTCTAATATGAACTCGCTCCCTTCTTTTCCTATTTTTAATAAAAAAAAAAAGTTAAAATAAAATATTTTTTGGAAGTTACGAAACGATAACATGTTCTCATTTAAATTTAAAATACATCTTTATATATTTCATATTTTATATTATATAATCATCAATATATATAAATATAATATGAATAGAAATTTCTTTATTAAAATAAAAAGCGAATTCATACGACCAAAAAAGCGAAATTTTCATAGTTTCAACATCTCCTTCTTTTTTCTTTTGGATGAATTGTGAATAGATTTATTTAGTTGCTGGTCCCGCCCCATCTACTTTTCCCGATATTTATCACATACTTCATAACAATTCCTAGAATTTATTTAGACGTTTTTAGAATCGACCTATTGTTAATCAGAAGTTTCGATGCGATTGTTTTTTTCAACTGATTTGTCTAAACAATTAATCATTCCCTTTTCGAACCCTTTCGACTGGCCATTTCGGTTTTTTAATTCTTTTTTTTTCGCATCACGTCCATCTCGATTTGGAGAGCTGGTTTCTGGCGCCAGCCTCCGTTCCAGCTTTCCTGGAACCTCAGCCTCCTTACGAGGGGCAGATTGCGTTAATGTTCAAGACCGGTCTCGGGTTCGACTCTCGAAGCAAGAGGATTCCGATCTTTTCAAAAAATAAAATTAAAAAGGTTAAAATACCGGCCGATTAATGGGTAATAACCATGTGACATGTTTTGAAATATCAACAAAAAAAAAAATAATAGATTCTCTTCCGTCACATAACCTACTTTTCCTATTAGACATTTATTTCTTCAATTTGTATTTTATAAACTATCAATTCTAAATTTGTAAAAGCTAATTTTAAGAAACTTTTCGATTTATAGCCTAGCTACCATATGAGATTAATTTGAGGGGGCGAATTTTTAATGTATTCTACTTTGCCATGTATATGATGAGATGACATAATAATATTTTATTGAGACATTTATTATCCGTCATATAGGCCGACCATCCCTTTTCGTATTTGGTCAATGGCAAATGGATCCTATTTTGAAATTGAATTTTATTTTTATTAAATAACTGAAATTATACAACTTAAATTTTCTTTTTCTATTTAAAAAAAATGCAAAGATGACGTTTATTTTAGCTAAGAAATACAAACAAATTTATAATTTTAGTCAACGAATTAACCATCAATCGCATCCTTCCTCTATTTATTAATCCAATAAAATAGATAAATAATATAATTAAATATGTAGGTTGACAATTGCCAAGTGCAAATTAGTTATGGAGTAACAATATATATTTTTCTTAAGATTTTTATATTAATTTGTAAATAATGGATGCTTTCGTTCAACAACTCAACTCACCTTGCATCCCTCACAGGTGAAGGCTCCAAAATGAAAGCCAGCCGCAGGCTCTCCGCAGACTTTGCATTGCTGGTTCATCTGCAACAATCATATCATATCGAATTTATTAAACATTCCAAATTTCGTCATTTAGCTCCTTAATGTTTTCATTTATTAAAAAAAAAAAAATAAATTTTAAAAGTTCTGGCTGGCTTCACGTACCAAAGGTCAGTGGTTCACTTTCCGTCTTCAGCGGTCAATGTATTTGAATTATATTGGCTACCAAATAATTTAAATCAATAAGAACAGAGTCTAAATGGCTTCTGATGTCCAAAGAGACTTAAAAAAATTTTATTGAAAAAATTTAATTTCATTGTTTTAAGCCATTAGATAATATATAGGTAACTCGTTTCTTTCACACGCTTGTTCCTTATGGCCACTCATCAAAGGTCGGGCCGTTTTTGGCCTTTTTTTACCTCTTAAATTCTGTGGGCGTCCAATTTTAATTTTTTTAAATAATTATTTTCAACCGAATTTTAGTTGATTCAAAAATAAGTTATTCAAAGAGCAAACTTTCTACGACATTTTTTTTTATAAATTCTTAGAGTAATAACTCTATTAAAATAGAATATTTTCTTTTAGTATAATTCGTTAGAAAATTTTTCTAAAAAGGAAGGAAAATATTATAATTTGCCCGTTCAATTAGTCAGGTTGGATGATTAAATCAAAGAATTTTTTTATTTTTACTAATTTGTTATTTCGATATTCATCAGGTAATTTATTAATTCGATTTGATCTCACTAAAAAATTTTCAAAAAGAAACTGTTGTGACCACTAGAAATACATTCTTCTTTAAGAATAGAGCTTATTCGAAGCTTCAAAGGCCTACATCTCAATTTGATCAACTTCTTGTACAGCAAGTGACAGCTTCCTGATGTCAATTTAAAGGCATTATTATAATTTCCTTTCTATATGAGAAGGTCGACAAAAAGTCTCAAGTATATCCAAATTCCTATCTATTAAAACTTCAATTGCCTTTCCAAATTGTTTAATGAAATGCCGTCAATTATGAAAAAACTTGAATATTTATTCGCAAATTATATTGCAATTTATTAAATTGTAATTATTTTCAAATTTATCAAATTACCGCTCAAATCCGAGCCTGGAATTTAAATTAGACATTGTAATAATATCAGAGGCGGATAGATATTTTTTTTAGACATTGGTAGAACAATAGTTAATGAGATAGGCTAATTAGCCGACAAAGGGGCCCTGAGCGCCCTGCGGCCCTAAGCTGAGCGTCCCCCTTACTCGCGATTAATTAACTCTTCATCTGATGCGAATTCCCTCCCCACGCCACCCAGTTGGCTTTTCATATTCCGAGAAGTATTTAAAGCGTAAGTTTGATGGTTAATTAAAATGAACGAAACCACTTAATGTTTTATAATAAAAAGAACACATCCAGTTGACATCAAAATGGAGTTGGAGAAAATTTATATTTTTTATGTGGTTGTTTATGGTTTTCGTCTTATGTTCTGTTTATTCTTCTTAAACATAAAAAAGATTTTATGCATTTGCACATTATGAAATATTTTCAACCTGAATTTTTACTTTTTTTTATATAATGGATAAACAACTTTAATCCTTATTTCTTGTAATTTATTATGCTATGTTTTCAAGTTATTAAAAAAGAATAGTGCTTTTTTTCACTGACTGACTGACTTTTTTTTTTTTTTGAAGATTATTTAGCGACGACGAGATCAAAGGAATTGAGCAAGCATTGTAAGAGAGAATTCAGACCTCTCCATATATACTAGTAAGCCATGGAGGAGAGATTTTTCGATTTTTTTCAACTTATAGCATCTAATCGTTATTTGTTAGTTTTTTTTTCTCCCAACCTAATTTGAGCATTTTATTTTACTATAACAATTTTGAAAGAGATTTTCAAAAATACCTATAATGTTTTCGGTTTAAATGTGGTTTCGGCCACCTCCACATCAGGCACTTTTTAGACACAAATCACAAAGAATATTACATTTAGAGTGAAACAAAGATGGCTGCAATAATCGAAGTACTAAAACCTTAGAGAGCTCTCTGATCGTGGCAGTCATCTTTTCTTCTCACTT
>JAAAKE020009828.1:0-10917 GCA_010014785.2 Anisolabis maritima
CATCAAGGTGTGTGTATTTTTGTTTAGACGGTGGCAAGTGGATGGTTAGAGGGTGAGGAGGTGGGGCTGGGGGGGAGGGTGGGTTTGGCCATTGAATACTTGTTATTTCAGAAATTCACTATCTTTTTTTTTCATTAATTTCATTTTCACTGTTCGTAATTTAATTTGACTTTTTTTTTTTTGCAAATTGGATGGCTCTTCAATACTCACCTAACCTCCTGATACCTATAAATAGCAGATTATAATATTTATTTGATGCGCCAAGCAAAGAGCAGTGTGATTTTCGAAATGGAACTCCTGAAAGGTAACTAGTATTAAAATTTTTAAATTCCATTACCTGTGTGCATAATTTGTTTTGCCTTATGGGTTATTACTATATGTCCTATATTAAGAAAAATATTTAATCTCTCCGATCTTTAGAAAAAATTAACTCTTTAAAAAAGACTTTTTTTTATTAATCCGTACACCAGTAAATTTCAATTTTTATTATAGATAAATGAAATACCGCCGATAAAAAAAAAATATTGTTCTTATGTTGTTTCTGCACAAGGAAATGGCATTTCTCATACAATGGGGGGGAGGTAGGATTAAAACCATGATTAAGAAATTTGTCTTTTTTCTCTGGGTGTTTGTCCAAACCAAGGAAGAGAAAGATGTGTCTTAATGAAGAGACACCCCCTCCCTCTCTTTTTATTTTTTCTTTTGAAACTTATTCTCTTCTTAGGAATGGTTTCTTGCATCCCCAAGGCTGTTCTGGTCAAGAACCCCTGCTTTAAAAGATATCATATAAGTTATTTATAAACAAGTTTTTTACATTTGATAACATATTTATATAATACTATATATTTACTCGCATTAAATAAGTGGAAGAGTCATCTATCTTTTAAAATAGACATTTTTATAGGTATTTATGTAAGTATTTTAACAAATCTTTCTTTAGTGCAGAATCGAATCTGATAATTAGTTAGTAATAAACAAGCGTTTACCCAGAAAAATTTTTTGAAGAAAGGGGGCAACCTGAAATCTGGCATTTCAGGGGGGGGGGCTATTTTTCGCACGATATCCCTTGTAATTAGTGTAATATGACAATTTCGGGGGTAAGCATGCATCCCCTTGTATATTATATATAGTTTCCAAAATTTACTAAAATAGATCACTAATTAATATGAGATTCTTGTTATCATATGTAAAACTTAATATAAAGCGTCATTGAGTATATTTTAGAATATCATTTATATAATGACGTATTTAATTAATATTTTGAACTTGGGGAACGAGAATTTTTAGTCTTTTTCGGGATCTTAGGCCATTTCTAGACCCATATGTCCCGCCCCCCTTTATATATTGTTAGTTGGTCTGAAAAATAGACAAAAAATCATGTCGAAGACCATCTCAAAACTCTAAATTTCTTCATTTATAAACTGTAAAATATAAATTTTTCCTCAGGTATAAATCTTTTTCAAAAATCAGAAAAAACTTGACTAAATTGACTAGTCTAATTAAGGGAGCATATGTTTTAATATCTCTTCCCAAATGGCAGTTATATATTATTATCTAATCACATGAGAGTTATTTCATTTTCTCCTTTATTTTACTTTATATTTATAAATTAGATTAGAAATTGCAATTATCAACTTTTTGTTTATTTTTCAATATATGTATTTTATCTTTACCCTTTTAAAAAAACTAATTATAAAATTTATATTATAGATTATTTATATTATATATTACAATCCCGTTAGAAAAAAATAAGATTATTATATTCTAGAAAATTTCTTTTGGGAAGCTTAATTAAAATTTGTGATATAGTATGTTGTTGGCACAAACATGCCAAGACAAATATAATTTATATATGTTAATTTTAGGAGAGGGGATAAAGGATTTAAGCTACTAAGTCTGAGTTGAAGGCAAGGTTCAATTCAACTTATGGCAAGAAATTATCTACCTCTTATCAATAATGCTTTCTTCTAATAAGGAAATTGAAACCCATAAAAGAAAGTTACTCTAAAATTATAGTGTTATATGACTGAAAAGAGAGACACATTGTGACAGACATTCGAGATACAAAATTTTTTTTTCGTTCGACCGGTCAATATATTTAGCACGTAAACAAAATTTTCTTCACCACACGTGGATAAAAACATTTAAGATTAATTTTTTTTAATATTTCAAAATAATATTAGCTTATATGTCACTACATAATTTGACTTAACAAATTTGGTTGAAATTGAAAATAGACCTTTATTTCACAAGTTTTTCTTTTTAAAATCTGGCTCATTCGAATTTTTTATATTGTGTTTATTTTGATTGGTTACCGTTTGAGCCATCATTCATATTTAGGTTAAAATCGATCAACCATAAATACTACTTTGAGTTTTTTGTTTTATATAACATAATCATTCAAAGCCACAATTTACAAAAAAATTTTCATGAGTCTTTACAAAATGAGGTTCCATTTTACTCCTAGAAATATTTTATTTAAAGTTAATAATTACGGCTACTTTTCAATTATTTTGCTTTGGCTATTTGGAATTATTGTCCTTCCATATGGACCTTAGCCTCAATGATGTTGCAGTTTCCATTATCAGAAATTATTTCCTAATAGTGCATTAACTTGAGTAAATAAATTTTTTTATATATATTTAGGAAAATGTAGCATAATTATGTTTATATAGCCAAGGATTTATTAGCAAGCAGGGCCGCAGTGTGGGTGATAAGCGCCTTTGTGAAACATATTTTGGCCCCCCCCAAAATAGTAATAAAATATATTTAATCGCTTTCAGTTGATTGATACTTACCGACAGGCTTGATGCCGCCACGACAGATAAATAAAATAGATATTTTAATGTATTTTTATTATTGTCCACGTTAAAATTTACAAAATATATTGTGATAAGTTAATATCATTCTTTACCGGTGTATTTATAATAACAATGTAACTATAAAATAAATGTATTATCTATCGTAAAATCTATAGAATTTTAAATATTTTAGACCAGGCAAAAATAAAAAAATTTTACTTTTAAATTTTTCTTGTATAAAAATTTACTATTATATTTTTTTGGGATGGCGCCTTTGTGCTGGTCACAACCTTGCCACCTTTATGCGGCGGCTCTGTTAGGCTTAAAGAAATTAGCTTATATATCGTTAGTATTTACCCAGTCCAATATCCTGAATATTCACTATCATAGTCATTTGAAAATCAATTAAAATTATATCTGGATTTTTGGAGTTAGTACTTGAAGGGACCTTTATTAATACTTAAATATTAACGAGTTTTAACAGCTTTCCTTTATTTTTAATAATTTTTCAATGAAAAGAATTGTTTCATATAATGATTATGGCTTTATTATCGAAAAAATTCTAACAAAACATTCTTTGCTTGAAAAAAAAATATTGTTGTCAAATGCAATTTTTTTGCAAATTATATATCTAATTATATTGTAAATTATTAATAAGAAAAGAAAATCGTTTTTCAGGAGAAATATAAATAATAATCGAATTATTATATATTTTTTAATTTTCAAAAATATATATGTATATATATATATAATTATTTGAGCAGTTTGGAGTCTTAAAGATTAGAATAAAGTACTAAATGCAGAATGGAATGTATAAGAACAAGAAAAAATACATCCACACCCTAAGTCCAATTTTTACATATAGAAATGCATCTTTAAGAAATCAGTTAAAAAAAAAAAAAAGAAAGAACTTTACAAAAATCAACAATATAAAATTAGATAATATGATAATATATATATAATAATATAATTATGAAAAATCAAGTGATTTTTCTTAGTTCACTTGAGTTAAGAAATTATTTGGTGTGTATAAATTAAATTTTTATAAATATATATATATAGACAGTACATTTTTTAAGAAACTCTAAAATTTTAAGGTTTCTAATTGCTTAGCAATTTCTTCATTTATTAATATGTCCTAAAAAAAAAAAGAAAATAATTATGTTTATATATTTATATATAAATATACCTATAAAGAATAACGTAAAACAAGAACAAAATGTTTGTAGTAAAATCAAAAGATTATACAGAAGGACAATGAGATGCTGGATTAATATAGAGTGAAAAAGATAACCAGCATATTATCAAACAACAAAAATTTATATAAAATATTTTATTTACTCTTCAGACGATAAATTTCGTTAGAAATAGAATGACCAAGTCCGTTCGTCTTTTTTTATTATTTGTTATTTTTTAGGAGGTAATATTTAAAAACATCCGGTAATTTGGATTTGAGAGTTTAACAAAAGAGACGAGGACTTGATTATGCTATTATATTATATTATAGAGAAATTATTTGTCTGAAGAGTAAATAAATAGACCCACACTTCGTTAAAAAGACCTTGTATAATTATATCTAAAATAATTTTTCGATCAGGCCAAAAGGTCGCGAATCCCTTGTGTATATTTTTTCCCACTTGTTCTATACCATCAGCTGCTGCTCGTCGCAATAACAATTCATTATACGACCGACTTTCCTGGAACCCACCTAGGTCGTATAATGAGGTATGAGTGTATTTTATATATATTTTCATTTTTCCTCAGGAAAAACCAAAACAATGAAGTTGTTTTTTAACATTTTAAATCTAATTTTGGAATTTATTTTTTCAGAGTGGTTATCATTAATAAATAAATTACATTTTCGGATTAAATGTGGTTTATTTGTTTTAAATAAAACGTTTCAGACATCTCTTTTTCAGGTACAATTCAGATTCAAATCAAAAGACTCTTAAATCTAGATCTACAATTGAAGTGATCTCTAGATGTAAGACTTTGTGATTTGTAAGTAAAAAAACTCACAGAATAGGTGGCCGAATCCTTGTATATCCACCACATTTAAACTGAAAATGTAATTTATTTGTTTAAGGCGTATTTATTAATTAAGCCTAATTTTATTATCAAAAAATAAAAATTTACATAAAATAATTAAAAATCTTACGTTGTCGTTTGTTGTAGGTATATCCAGAGCATCTTGTAAAATTTCTTTGGACAAGATCCGGTCTCCAATAGCATAATGACATTTGGCTATGTAAAATTTATTTTCTTTCCACGGGTTGTTTTTATTAAGACTTTCGGCTTTTTTAAATGCCTCCAGAGCTTCAAGGTATGTAGCTGAAGGTGGATTAGCAAATAAAGTTGATGCTAAACTCCTTTCCAACCAGGTTAATCCTGATACCTTTAATAAAAATTTTATATAGAAATAATGGTATATCAAGATATAAAAATATTAAAATAATTTGAAAAAACTCTACTTCATATTTAAATCGGCCTAGAAGATGATATAAAGAATAATCGTCTGGATTCATTGATATTGCAATTTCAAGATGTTTTTGAAAGCGGAATCCATTTAAAATTTTATCTTTTGTTGAAAGATATTCAGTAGATGCACCAATTGATATAGCAAACCATTTGTGAGCATTATAATTATTTTCGTCCAAAGATACGGCTTGTTCTCCATATTCAGTTGCTACAATATATTATTATTATATAAATTAATATTATACATTTACTTTTATATCATCTGTTTCATCCAAGAATGACCAAGTGTTTTGTTCATCATTGCTGATGATAAATGAAAATATCAAATAGCATTTAGTAAGTAATTCGTTTTTATCTAATTTGTATCGTTTATGACGAAGTTAAGATTTCCTTCTTTGGATGGATCAGATTATATATTATTATAAAGAGAAAGTATTATAGTCAGGATCTTTGTAATGCGGATGTATTTAAGAAATTATCTTTTTTTTCTTTGCAAGCATTTCGTGTTTAGTTTGGTTTCTTATTCCCCTATTATTTTTTTATTTACATTTGGTCGTTATTTTTTTAGGTTTTGATGGAAGGCCTGGCCTCGCTGAAAACGATACTGTAAAAATATTTAGGTCCAACATTACCTTTTTGGTTAAATTCTTTTTTTAAATCTTCATTTTCGGTTTCTTGGCTAAAAAGATTGTAATAGCACTTACTCAGTCTCCAAAATATTTCACAATTGTCCCCAAACTAAAAAAAAAAATGTTTTTATTAATTATATATAATATTTTCTATATAATGAATTATGTAATATTATAAAATAAATAATAATAATATTAAAGTAATAATTCTTATTATAAGTACAATGCACCTCTTTCTCAGGTCAAAATATCCAAGCAGTCCGTCCATCTAAATTTTCTGACCGCCTGATAGTTAATAATTTCAACGTTCAAAAGATTTAAAATAAATAACTTAATTATATACTAATTTTTGGACCGGATTAGCGTACCAGGCCGTATACATTTAGTAAGATAGATCGATGAATTTTTGTGGCTAATTAATATCTGTATAATGATAAGAAACTGAAAGAATTTAATATTGAAAAATTTATATAAATATATTTATCTAAAACGGAAGGAGTTACAATCCTTTGTAAATATCATTCCTAATAAACAACATATTATATTGTCCTAAAAAAAGGCGATTCTTCTTTGTCTAATAACTATCGCCCAATAGTGATAACATCAATATTGTCCAAAATTCAAATCTTGACCCATTTGCAACTTTTCGGTATATTGAATGACAAAGTCGTTCAACTAAGGTCATTTTAAGCTCTGTCAAACAGCATTGGAACAAAACTTTGGAGGAAAAAGATAAAACAATTGCGGTTGCTCTCGAATGCTAAACTCACATTATTTTGTCTTTGCTTATGGATTAGAACCTTTCGAAAGATCTCATTTGTTGTCAATGATGTGTCTTCCGATCCATATACAATCAATGCAGGATCCCCCACTCTATTTCTTTTGTGCATCAACGACCTCATAGGAGTGAAACCACTCAGCTCGGGGGCAGTTTCCTCTTCATCCAGTCGTCAGGATATTGAGTCTTTAATTAATCACGATCTATTTTTAGATAATACAACAGAATATACCCCTCCCCTCACCAAGAACAATAATATTCTAGAGTTCAAGAACTCACTTTCTGTTCTGGGATTGACATTTTTTTCAGATTCCTCATGAAATATCCATACTTCTTTGGCCGTTAAATCCGCTGCTAGGAACCTTGGTTTCCTCTTCAGATCCAAGTGTTATTTCTCCTCATCAACTTCTAACCCTTTACAAAGCTCAGATTCATCGGTGCCTCGAGTATGGGTCCCATCGATAGTAGGGGGCCTCCCAGCACACTCTCTCTTCCCTGAAAGCAATTCAAAGGCGTGCGATGAGACTGATTGGAGATGAGCCTCTTATTGCATCCTTGAAGTCATTGGACCATAGAAGTAGATTCTCTGAACTGACACTTTTTTTTTACAAATATTACCATGCTGCCGAATTAAAATCTATCATCTTCCAAATGCGATGTTTGTCTGAAATACAAGAGACATCGTCCCAAAATCTCTGTCATCAAACTTGTGACTAATAGAACTAGTCAATTCTAGTCTGTTCCCATGACCTGATACGACTGTAACAATCTTCCTGTCACTATTATTCCCAAAATTTACTATCTCCAAACATTCAAATCTAACCTGAACAAGCATATTCTAAAATCTTCTTTTTGATTTTTCACAGTCTCTAAATCTTACTCTTCTTGGTTCCCTGTGACCATTAGTCATCATAGGTCTTGGACCTATAAATAAAGTAATATAAGATTTATTATTACAACCTATAGTATAAAACTAAAATGTATTATTTAATTGGCAACATCAATTATTTGGAGTAAAAAATAATTTCTAATATATTTTTTATAACATTATATCTTGTAAAAATGTATACACTTAAATAATGTTACTTTATAATATACTGTAGACGTTAGTCATTCAATGACATTTGTAAAGGATAATATTTTGTATCCACCTCCAAATGAGCCTCTTCTGGCTACACGAAAACAACTTTATAAACTAATACTTAGCAGTTTGTTGTCAAACTAATCGCTCCAAAATTTTCAGAGGTGTCTCAAACACCTTTCGTAATATAATTTTTTTCTGAAACTCTTATTTATATAACTGGTAACTAATAAACATCACATCATCTTTAAGCAGGACCTGTCCTAAGATATGTGAGCCTCCCTTTGGGGTGTTTTCCAGCAACTTGGGGCAACTTTTTCTTTTTCTTTGCCTTTTGTCAGACCCGGGTGAGCTAAATAAGTCCAATCGGCCAAAGATTCGGCTTGTCATTAAAAAATAATAAATTCATAATATAAAGATGTAATGGAATGAAAATAAAAAATTCTTATATAATCCTTTTAAAGATCAATGTAATATTTACTTTAAAAAAAATTACGTAAAAATTAATAAAATTTAAATACCTGTTTTTGGCATTCTTCTAACTCTTTAATACAATTTTGTAATTTCCCTGGACGTTGAATTAAAGAGTCAATTCGACGCAAAATTTTTTTAATATCATCAGGTACATTAGTTTCTTGACTGGAAATATAAAAATTAACATTGAAATTATTTAGATCAAGATTGTTTTATTGATTCTTACTTATCCTCTTCTCCCTCTGATAAGCTATAAAATTCTTCTTCATCTTCAAATTCAGATTCAGCCTGGGTATACAGGGATTCGTTGTCACTATAAAATAGTGTAGTTGAACTATTTGTTCTTGATCTATTATAAGTCTTTAAAGGAGAAGTGTGACTGAACGTATTTGGTAATTCATTTTGAGTAGTTGCCATTTGGCTTCTTTTCTTCTTTTGATAGCTATCATATATAATAAATCCGGCTGCTCCAAATAATGCCCCGAGACCAAATATCGTGGCAATGATCAATTTTAGTTGTGATTGATTTAACATATTTATTGCAAAATAAAATATAACTAATGAAAAATTAATTTTACCAAAACACTCTCAGATAAATCAAGGTTAAATTAAAAATTGTTATTTAAATTTTCACTATATATAATTAATTATTAATATTCTTTTTTTTACAAACATGACTCGTAAAGCTTTTTTTTAATATGTCTAATTTCAAAGATGAAAAAAAAGATTTAAATAGAAATGAAGTTAGCTACGATCGGCAAATATAATCTGATGTGATATTTCTTTGTGAAATCTGCAACAGTATCAAAATAGATACAATAGTATTAAAAAAATAATTAGAGTCAAAAATAAATTCATTTTTTTCATACACAAATATTAATTTGATATTTGCTCTTGTTTATTAAAAAAAAAACTTGTCAAAATTTTGCGGCAAATTTTAAAATTTATTTAACAAATATTTTTAAATTACTGAGGCGCTAAATCGATTCAGGAGGGCGATGATAGGCTCGAGTATGATCGGGGGGGTTCTATAAAAATAAGGGGGCGATCAAAATCAAAAATAGAGTCGGACAAAATATAATATCACTGAACCAAGTTCATCTTTCTCAAATTTTTAATTCTATTAAATATGCAATAAAAATTCTATTTCGTTATTTTTAATTCTTTGTTTATTTGCTAATCTTGGTTAAATTTGTTATTCTATCTTGATCTTATTAAATAATTTTGTTACTTCATGCTCCAAAGTGTCCTATTTATAACACAAGCTTTCCGTTTATTTGGGATAGAGAGATTACAGAAATAAAGTATCTATATTTTGCCTTTTCTTTTTGCTCATATATTTAGATTTACATGGGGCGAAGATTTTTTTTTCGAAAAAGGGTTGGTAAGTGAAAAAAAATTTAGGAAACCATGCTTTAAATCATAGTTTTATTATTTAAAAAAAATGTCAACTCTTTCTTTCCTCCCCCATATTTGAGGATTTTCATCAGGACTAGCTGAATTTTTTGTAAAGTCTTAAAATTATATATATTTTAAGCCATTCATGCTTATGATAATATAAACAAATATTTTTGAAACAATTTTCCGTCGAAGAAGACCTCTATATTCCTAATTAATTTGTTGATCAATGTCCCGTATTTTTAATAATAATTCATAATTGCATGCACATAAAGCTACTTGGTAAATATAAACATTTAAGGTAGGCAGGCCATCTTAATATACATACGTTAACGCGTAAGGGGGAGAAGGATTACCTCGTCTTTTCTATTCTATTATTTCTAGAAATCATACCTTAATATATTAGCGTGGCGTTATATTTTCATTAAAGAAAGTTGCATAGTCAAACTCCGATTGACTTTGCATTTATTAGCATGATTTAATCAAATTGTTTCGAAATAATATTGCATGTTGCTTCCTATGCATAAGAAATTGTAAAACCCTTAACGTATGCATATTAATTAAAAAAAAATAATCTATTTATTTATTTATACTGCAATTGAAATAATCAACATTTATGCATTCAAGGTCTCAGAACAAGAAGGAGTTAGTTGACTTTTTGGCATTTTAATGAAAACTATTTTGGAAAATTTTGGCACCTTAAATATTTACTAAACATTGAGTAGTCCAATTCTATTGTAATTGGATTATTTCAACGTTTGTTTTCACTTAATGTCAAAAAAGTAAGTTAACCCCTTCTTGACTCTCAGAGCTTCAATTTTTCGGGAGAATAGAATATTAATTTAAAAATAAACAATTAAATTTCTTGGTATAAATAAAATATTTTTTATTTATATTTACAATAATACTTAGGAAAATATTTTTAATAAAAGTGAATAGATTAAATATTAAAAAATATTTATACTTGTCACAGTATAAGTATGGTCTTATAATCAAAAAATTTTAAATACCTTTGTATAATATTCTTTTTTTTTAACAATTATGTTAAAAAAACATTCCTGCAAAGAAAAAATACAATTATAATAAATGTTATATATAATTTATTATTAACAAAATTTATATGAAATAAAAAAAAACAATTATAATAAGGAGGGGGGGGGGGGGGGGGAAAAGGAGGAAAATTTGTAGGGAAAAAATTACAAAAAAACTACATTTTTAAAAAAGGTTTTTTTTTTTTAATAAATTAAAAAATGAAAAAAAAAAAAACAAAATATATAT
>JAAAKE020009839.1:0-10915 GCA_010014785.2 Anisolabis maritima
GGGAATCTCATATTTAATTTAATTTAATCTAATATTTTTATGCTTTTTTTATCAATAAATCAAAAACTATTCAAAATATCGAAATTCTTAATCTACGTGAAATTTTGTTTTGAAATGATCATATGTCTTCATAAAGTTTTGTGAAATATTTTTTCATAGGGATAATATATTTTTTTTTTCAATCTCAACAATCCTTTGGCTAAGCCCCGCCCATTTTGAACTAGCTTGGGTCTTTAGTACAAATAAATAAAATTTCATTTAGATCTCACATGCAGAAAAAGACTGGAAAAAAAATTAAAACTGATCTTCTAATATTTAAATTTAAATTTTCAATCCGCTACAATTCTTTAATTTTTGTTTTTTTCTTCATTTTTAAAATAGATTTTCACCCGGATATACCGGAATGGGCTTTTTTGCTAAAAAATATATATACTTTTTTTAGGAAAACTTTCTATCTAATGGTTGGGAATTATAAAACATATTAAATATAATATAGTTAATTAGTTAAGAGGAAGTTATATAATGTCATCTCACACCAGGTTTTTTTTTTAAAAAAACGACGTTTTTTTTCCCAATATATGCCTTACAATAAATCACTAAGAATTAAATGAAAAATCCTAAACAAAAAAATTCGCTTTTTTTTCGAAAAGAGATCGGAGCTCTGAGACCTAGACTAGGTACGGATGTAAATATCATCTGGCCTTGCATATCTCAATTGAAATCTTAAAATTATTTTGCGCATATCTCACTTGTTTTTGGACAGATTTCTATAAAAACACAGACATTTCACTTTCATTGCATCATAAATGTTTTCAAAATTTTTGGTTAAAATAGACTTATTTTAAAGGAACCTTTATTGGTGATATAGAAAATTTCAAATTTCGAATTTTGCGCTTTCAATTTTTAATAATATTTTCATCTTTATTCGTTATTTTATTATTAAATAAACATATTAAGTGCTTAATATCGATTAAATTTGATGGGAAATTAAATATTCTAACTAGGACATTCCTATTTTGGCCAAAAAATTGATATAATTAGAGAAAAGTCAATTTTTAACGTTTGTTTGACAGGTGAATTTATTTATTTCGTTTTCACCAATTATTAAATTAAATAATTAAATAACTATGAAAGATATAAAAATAGTGAATAGTGCTTCTTAATTAGCATAAAATTCTACATTGAATAGTCGTATCATATGTCATATAATTTTGTTGGTTGATGATAAATCGGATTTCTAAATATTTAATTACATAAAAAGTAATTAAGATATAAAATTGGGGATTATTGATTCGTATTCAGCATAAAATTCTCCTTTGAAAGTATGTATCATATCTCATACAAGTTTGTTAGTTTATAATTCTAATTCTTTTATAAATGAAAAATAATCGGAAATGCGAGATAAAAACCCAGAACCGCTGTATATCTACATCCCTCTGATTCATCATACCGATCTGGAATAATCAATTAATTGATCAATTGATTTGGAATAATCAATTGAAATCCCTCATAAATATTTTTCATATTCAATTTTTAAATAATTTTTTCTTATAATTTATAAAAATAAAAAATTTTAATACAATAAATAAATTAATTAATAGAAAAATATTCATAGGAAGTTTATTTATTATTTATAATTATTAAATTTACAAATTATTATTTTTCTATTTTTACATACAACAGATAAGCTCAGGAGCCAATAGAATTGAATTTTTAGGGTCTAATTTGTTTAGGAAAGGGATGGAAAATAAAGAGGGAACCCCCAAAACTGACCCTAAGATACTTTTTTGTTTTGGGTATTCTACTTTTCACTTTAGTTGTGTCATGTTTTCTTATCACAACATATTTTTTATATTTTTTTTTGCCTCTCAAACTATTTAGAAATCGTCTATATTTATTTCAATGGTTGCCAAAATATTTTAATAAATTTTATTCCAATTTCTTTATTATTTGTTAGAAAGTAGGTCAATCGAGGTGAAAATATTGTTTGGCCGGGGGAATTTGAATTTAAATAATTATATCATTTGTATTGTTATTTTGAACTATTGTTGATTTATAATAATAAAATAAATAGTTATTATAATTAAGTATTTGTTAATTAAATAAATTTGAAACATATTAGGATATAGATAATATGAAATTTGCTTTTGTTTGTTGCTAATTTCTGTTTAGTTTTATATTAATTAAAAAAATTAAAAAAAGAATTATTAAAAACAAGGTAGTTTTGTAAAATTTAACATTTATTATTTGTTTATATTGATTATTTTTTCATTAATTTAATAAATTAAACAAAAGATTTACAAAATTTGAATATTCTATTGTTTGTTGCAAAGAGTATTTGTTTGTTGCTAACTTCAAATTTGTGTGGGTGTGATAACCAGTCGGAGTGTCTCCATCGACTTATTTTTTTTTTATTACCCTCACATCTATCAAATTAAATTTTATAAAATTATGTGATTATAAATTAAATATAAAAACTTTAACTCTTCATTGTGCCTTTAATCTTATCTATATGTGATAATTAAATAAAATGCTTCGTTTTTTAAGCAGAAGAAAGGGAAGAAGTGTTCAAAAGTCCAGTCAAATCAAGGCTGGATCTCAACGCATTATATCCAATAAACATCTATTACCATGTAAAGTCGTCCTTTTAGATGGAACTGATCTCTCTATTGATCTTTCCGTAAGTATTTAAACCATTTAATTTTTTAAAATTTGAAAATTTTTATTTTTTGGGACCAGGAAGTGAATGAATGACATCTCTCTGTAAAAACTTCCCAGCATGTGTGCAATGCCCAATTAGTCTGGGAAACTTATGAAATATAGTTCAATGTCCTTAAATAAAATTCTTCATTTCAGAAAAAAGCAATTGGAAAAGATTTATATGAACAAGTTTTTTATTCACTCGATCTTATCGAGAAAGATTATTTTGGATTACAATATACTGATGCCAACAATGTTCAGGTAATATGTTTTCTTAATAGTAATTATAACATAAAGTATCCAAATAAAATTTTTACAAATTCAAAAATAAATTAATATTAGTCATTTTGCGTTTATTGAAAGATTTTTGACAATTGTGTTAAGGAAATTTATTTTTATTAATGGTTTATATATTGTTTATAAATTTATTGTTACTATTAATTTATTAATTTTCCCTTAAGAAAACACCAGTGAAAATTGTCATTCTTAGCGTTATCACCATTTCCTCTTTAGTTGTAACTCCTTGAATTATCTCATATATTTTCAAATGAAGTTTCAGTTTCAATAGAGACCATCGAGTTAAAAAAGTCACGAGTTTTGTTCCCCCTATTCGAAATATGTATTCATATTAATTGGATTTCTTTTCACATATTTGTTAGGGATAAGTTATCGTATACCAAAGAATATCTTTTTTGGAATATAGTGGGGTCCCGATTTTCCAAAAGGGTCAATTAAAGGAAGTGTTGAATATTTTTTGTCTTAAGTTGAATTTGAATTTAAGTGTTTTTTTTAACTCAGAATTTCAAAGTTTATTAATGGATATCTAATTAAAATGTTAATAAATAAATGACCTCAAATCCCATAAAACAATCAAATTGACTCAACTAAATTTATTATTACTCTGGTAATTATTAATCCAAAGTTAAATCAGACTTGAATTTGCCTAACTACTTCTAATCTAAACTCCCTCCATCCCCTCTAATTCGAAGGTGGTGGGTTTCTGTTACAAATTGATTTTTTTTATATGACACATACTTCTGTTATTTATCAACTAAACCAAATGATACTCGGAAAAATCAATACTAGATGCCTTATCAAAAGATTACTCATTTGAATTCATTAACTGTTTTTTACAATGAGGGACAAAAAAATAAAATATTTTATTATTATTATTAGCCTTTAAAGGCTTATTTAGTATTCATTATGCCGAGTATTTGAAGGTCACAATTTCATAATGTTTAGGGAACGTTGCCAAAAATTAACTAAATCTTTTTTAATAAAGAATAGAAAAGAAATATCTTTGTTTACGTTACATCATATTAATGGGAAACATTCTCGCGATTTATTAATAATTATATTTGGAAAAGCTTTCACTTTAATATAAGAAATAATATTATTAAAGGAATATCAAAATGATTTCTATAAATAGGGATGACAATGATTTTCAAAAGAAAAGCCCACCCATCTGTTTTCTATAAGTAATTACTTTTTCGTTTTTGAAAAAAGATGATAATTCCAAAAAATAAAAATTTCATTTATTTTAAATAATAAAGAAAATGCATGAATGGATCTTTCTTACTTCCTCATATGAGGGCCAGTCCTTTCTCCAATTGGTTCAAAAAATCAATCTCGTTTATGTCTGTGTTTGCAGCCGAAAGGTTGAAGGTTTGAAATAAATTTTAAATATATGCTTTTAATCAAGGACCACAGAAAATATCAACTTTTGGCAACATTGAAACAAACTTTAGTAATTAAAAGTTAAAACTTAAACTCGAATAATATTTAACTCCAATTATACTCATACCGCTTTTGTTTGAAAAAAATTCTTCTATCTTTAATCTTATAATATCTCTTAATTAATAAAGAAACTTTTTCAATTATTCGAAATGATGAATAGAACAATTTTGTATTAAGCTAAAGTTATTAAGTAAGAAGGTTTTTTGATCTTTCTAGCTTGAACTTCAAATCAAATGTCACTTTTAGTTGTTTCCCTGGGGAGAGGGAAGTAGAACTCCTCTCATGCTCAAAACCCCTGAGCTAGATATAGTTATATAGACATATAAGCTTGATTTAATTAATAAATAGAGTTTTAAATCAAAAACAAAATCTAATCTTTTTCTTGTATTATTTTCAGCATTGGCTCGACCCCACCAAGGCAATTAAAAAGCAATTAAAAAGTAAGATATTTAATTTAAAATTTTTAATATTGTTATAAATAAACTAATCCCTTTTATATTTTAGTTGGCCCACCATATACATTAAGACTAAAAGTGAAATTTTACTCCTCGGAGCCGAACAGTTTACGTGAAGAACTCACAAGATATCAATTTTTTCTTCAATTAAAACAAGATATTTTAGATGGGAAACTTGAGTGTAATGAACAAACAGCTATAGAATTGGCAGCTCTAGCTCTTCAATGTAATTTTTAATATTTTACAGAGCTTGAAATAATCAATAATTTAATTAATATATTTTAGCTGAATTAGGAGACTATGAAGATGGCTACCATACACCTGCTGTCGTTTCGGAATTTCGATTTATCCCTAATCAATCAGAGGATATGGAATTTTCTATTTTAGAAGAATTTAAAAAATGCAGGTAATTAATCCGGATATTTCATAATGATTGCCCTCTAGTGATTGGGATAAGTTCCCCAGCAAAGAGCTCGATCAAATACTCTAAACTCTAATAATCTGGAAAACTTGCTACTATACTTTCTCTAAGTAAGCATCATAATGACAGTGATAACACTCTGGGGTAATCTTTGTCCTTTACGGACATGGGCATCTGAAAAATCTTTCTCTAAAAAATAAATTTGTATACTATCCGAATGTTATGTTTTTTGGATTGGCTTTCTATCGTTGGTGAGTATTCCAGAGATCATTAGTCAGAAAATTGCTCCTCTCCAACCTTTTTCCATTCTCAAAAATAGTGGACTTTACAATGGGGAAGCCGCTTCCCAACAGCTAGTTAATTTTTTTTTTTAATTGATATAAATAAGAGGAGTTTTTTTAATTAAAATTTTTTTGGATATTAATTTTGATAAATATTAAAAAAACCGTTATCTGAATTTTTTTATCGGGAAGGACATTTTTCTGGATTGAATTAAGATAATAAGTTGACATATATATCTAGCTAAAATTACGGAGATTAGATATTTAATTTCGAAAATATTTCGTTAAACTTTTCTATGATTTTTTATTTCATATTATTATCATTTTTCACTTTCTATACTATACTAATTTGTTGAATTTTTAGTTTTTGAACTCGATTGAAGTTAATTTGATCACCCAAATTACGAATATATGTGGAGAGATTGCTGAATTTGCTAATGACACGACTGACTTTTTGTTTTTTTTTAATTTTACATATTTTCAAGCTCCAATGAACTCAAAAGTAAATTTAATGACCAGAGCTAAATTTCCCTTTCCTATCCATTCATGAATAGGCCCCTAAATTACTATTATTATTATATTTACAGTTGATGAATAGCTCAAATACAATGTAGTGTATTGGTTTTTATTCAGAATCATAAATATTAAACTCACTGCGACTTTTATTTTATCTTAGATATTATTGTTTTAACATTAAAAATTTTTTTGAAGTTCAATTTAATTTAGTTGACGACACCCAGTTTCTGTTTTGTCTATCTTTAAATCTTTCGTCTCACCCAACAGCACTCTATTATTAGCCATTTGGACGATGACATCCGTTGGGTATTGACCGTGAAGTTTAGTGTATCGAATCAAATGTTTCTATTTCACTTTTTCTCTCAGTTTTCAGGAAATATTTAATTTCATTCAATCTTAAGAGAGAGATTTCTTGGTGGTTTGTTGTTGTTTTGACGATAAAATTAGAATAAACGGATATAATATCCTAAACGGACATAATATCCTTAAAAACTCTTTAAAATGCCAACTTCCTTCTAATCTCCCAAGCCTAACAAGCTTTTGTCCTATTGATTGTTTTTTTTTTATCTCGCTCCAAGGACACTCGAATGATGGTAAATGATAGTAAATAAAATTATGTTAGTCAACCAGTATGTGACTCATATCTTCTTTGATTTAAATCACATGGTCAATGGTAGAGAAATGAACTGAAATAAAATTTTTTCGTACAAAAATAAGGGACAAAAAATATTAAATAAATAAAAACAAATAATTATTTATTATATTTATTTTAAATAGATCTTGCAAAACACACATTAAAATTGATAATTTTATGAGTTTAATATTAAGTTTCATCCCTGAGTTTAGATCTGATTACTAATGGATTAAAAAAAAAGTGAATATTTGGTTCCATTTAGTTTCCAGCAAAATTTTTCATATTCAATTTTAAAAACAGTAATTTTGCGCCCTCCCTCTTCTTTTTAGTAGTTATATAGGCCGTCTATGATCCAGGTCTTTTGAGTCCACTTTTTTTATTATTCCTTATTTTTTCAATATTTTCCTTTTATCTTTCTTAAAATGAAAAATATTTTATTTCATTTTTGAGCACAATCTCGGAAATCTCTGCTCCATAATATCCTTAAAAACAAGAATTACCCATTCCCCCAGGAAGATTTTTTATTTAGAAAATTTCATTTTTGAAATCTTCCATCATAGAAAGAAACGCTGTTCTATAGAATGAAACTAGCCAAGAGTCAATGTTTTTAGAACGCATCTAAGATAATGCGCATCAACTCAGGCGCCCAGCCACATATATTCCAAAAACATTTAATTATAATATTCTAACCGAAAACATTTTGCCATCACACATCTTTTTATAAAATAGTCCAAGCCCTTTATTCCTTAGAATCTTTACTTCATGACTTACGGGACAACAGATCGCTTCTGAATTTAAATTTATATTTTAATCTAATTAAGTATGGCAAAGTCTCTGGCTTCAGATGTCGAAAAGGGCTTAAAAGATCAGTTTTAATTTAATACATGTTTTGACATCTAAAATTTTAGGCCATAAAAATACAATGCTTTTTACTAACCAAACCCATTTCATCATTTATTTACATAAATCTTGAAGATAGAGAAAGAGCTCCCAAACTTTTAAATTTTTTTTAGAATAGCAAAATATCTTAAATTAGGGAAGATAAAATAATTAATATCCTACAATAAATTACATTTTCATTTTCTTTATTTTTTACTAATGTGGAAATTATAATCCTTTACAGAGGATTAACACCAGCTCAAGCAGAAACCAACTATTTAAATAAAGTTAAATGGCTCGAGATGTACGGTGTAGATAATCACATAGTCTTAGTAAGTAATTTATTAAATAAAGATTTTTCAGAGAAGATATGGAGAAAGGTAGTAGTTTTATGAAGGAAAGACAAAAAAAGGACTTCTTTCGACCCTCTGATGGTGGCTCAATATGTATATGTATGGTCAGAGACTCAATACAGTATATTGTAAAATATATCAATATTAATCCGACAATTGAAGGAGACAAAGAAAAATTTTTAAGAACTTTATCCTAAGGATGAGTAACACTTTGTCCCCTAAACGTAGATAGGTTATAATAAAAATTTTGGGTCGAAAGAATTTCTTTTTTTTTCTTCATTTTCTTTAATGAATCTATTTTTATTATAACTATAATTAATAAATTTAATTTCATTAAAGGGAAAAGATGGATTGGAATACTCTCTTGGATTGACACCTACAGGAATTTTGGTTTTTGAGGGAAGCCAAAAAATAGGATTATTTTTTTGGTAAAAAAAAATAATTTTTGTTTGTTATTTTTTTAAAAAATAATTTTATTAAATACTATTTTAGGCCTAAAATCGGTAAACTTGATTTTAAAAAGAAAAAACTGACTTTGGTTGTTGTTGAAGATGATGATCAAGGCAGAGAACAAGAACATACTTTTATCTTCAGGTAAAAAAATATCCTTCCTATTTGTTTTGTAGTAGTCTTAAATCTCTGTTACCTTTAACACAGGATTAGAAGATTAAGTGTTTTGTCCCTCTAGGTAATTGGCTTCTCATCGATGGCGTACCTAACCCTCAAGAGCGGGGACAACGATTCAATAGGGGGGCTTAATTTGTATTAATTAATTTAAAGTATAGAAGAGTTATAGAGTGTATAATGTCATTAATTTTTATCATAAGCTACTTTTAAGATGCATTTGGGGTGAAAGACCTGTTATGTCCCCAGCTCATAAAGACCCTGGGGCACACCGGGACCTTAAAAGTATCATATCAATATATTAAAAAAATTAAAAACTTAAGACATAATTATTAACCGTCTAATTAATATAATATTATCATAATAATAAATTTATTTTTATTATTTTATATTTTTAAATAATATTAATATTTGCTTTCAGACTTCATAATGAAAAAGCATGTAAACATTTATGGAAATGTGCAATTGAACATCATACATTTTTCCGACTACGAGCGCCAGTTAAAGGGCCTTCAGCAAGACAAAACTTTTTCAGAATGGGCTCTCGTTTTCGATATAGGTAATACAACTTATTTTCAAGAAAAATTTATAATTATATTTTCTTCCTTAATATTATTTCTCAATATTTATAAAATTTTCAATTTTACTCATAAACATTTAAATTTGTAAAAGGTCATTATTTATTGTCATGCTCTATTTAATGTGTTTATAAAAAAGTAAAAGTGAAATAAAATTGAAAAGGAACATTTAGGAAAAGAAAGCATTTGAATATTAATTGAAGCATTAAGTTACATAAATCTTAGCAAATTCAAGTTAAAAACCATTCTTTAAAGATGAGCCAATATTTGTGATTAAATAATAATAAAAATTAATTTATATTACTTTTTCTTTCCTTTGGGAAAATAACTTTATTTAAATTTGTTAAATCTTTTTTTTTATTTGATAAAAAAAAAAATTCATATAAAATGACTAAATTTCTTCTGTTTTCTAAATATTTAGAAAAAAAATTCTATAAATAAAAAGTTATAATAGAATTTTTAATTATTAGAAAAAAAATGAATTTTTTTAAACATAGTACATTTTTTGGCATGAATACCAAGAGCATGGACAAAAAGTTGAGCTTGATAAAAATGAGTGATAATGTTTCAAAACCTAAAGTGATAAATATAACTTCAAGTAGCCCAATTATGTTCCTGCAATGATCTTCGGAGTCAGTGCGCAAAAGGTGGGGAATGAGAGTCCCATCTTGACACTCACCATTAAAATTAAATTATTTACTAATAGGATATTTATATCTGAAAAATTAAATATTACCATTATTAATTGTTTCCAGTGGGAAAACTGAGTTCCAAACTACTCAACAAAATCGGGCTAGAAGGACAGTGCAATTTGAAAGGAGACCATCACAACGATATGCACGTCGTCAATCACATGTCATGAGAGAACGTCAAAAGTAATTCATCCTTTTTATTTATTTGACAAAAAAAAAATTAATCCGTTTATATTTAAAAATTTTATTTTCTTGAATTCATAGTTTTCCATTTTTCAGAACGCGTACTGAAAATTCCACTCCCTCAACCAATAATACAACAACAAACACCACAAATGAACCAACCACTTCAATTACTTCAAATGTCTCAGCACCAGGGAGGGGCTCTTGTCGAAGTACCGCTTCAAGTGTTGCTAGTAATAACAGTAACAATATTCTTCCAGCTAAAGTTGTTACCTCTTCGGAAGAAACTTCAAAAACATGCACTACACCAAGCCCAGAGCCCTCCTGCTCTAACACCAATAGTTTAAAAAGAAGTAAAGGTAAACTATCATAATCACTTATCATTATAGTTATTATTCTAATACGCATTTCTAATTTCACAGCATCAAATACTCCTGCTGAAGACAGACTCGATTCTTTACTTAAGAGTCTTGTCAAAGAGCAACTGTCTGGTACGACAGGAGAAAATGATGCTTCAAGCTCTACGAGTAATACTAGTAAATTAGAAGGTACGCCAAACAATTGAAAGTAAAAATAATGACGTAAAAGCACTTGGGATTTATTAAGGTTTTCCCAAAAAATAAAACCTTCGTCAAATTTAAATTTTAAATATGTTAAATATATCATACACTGAATAACTTAAGTGAAAGCTTAATTATTATCAATAAAATAAATTCTTATTAATTATTTTAAATAAAATAGATTTTTATTCTATACCATACACATTTAGTTATACACAAAAATATGTGCTGCGCATACGCCTCATTTTTTTGCGCATTCATCTTATAAATTGCACATTTGATATTGCATTTGTATATTTTAT
>JAAAKE020009850.1:0-10915 GCA_010014785.2 Anisolabis maritima
AATCCCTTTGCCCTGTAGAGCTAAGGGAGGGGGGGAGGGCTGTTGTTATATACCATTATATCCATTGGAAAGAAAATAAAATCCTCAGCTAAAACCATATAAATCATTATTAAATATTAAATATGAACAAAAAATGCAAAATAAGTTGGTTCTATAGAGAGGTAAGCTTTTTTTTTAAATATTTATATTGAAGATGGGAAGAGTCCAAATTCTAAAAATCTTATCTTGAATACATTCTATCTGTCAGTACTTCCATTTAAAATTATTATTTGCCAATAAAGGTTGTGATTTATTTTGCCGTGTAAACTCGAAAACCATGCTAATCAGCTTCGTGTTAATCGGGGGTTTGCTGTAATTAAAATTTTTTCTAGTTTATTTTGTTGTTTATTTCTTAAAAGATTATGACAATTTATTAGTAATGCTTCAAAGATTCTGTTTTATTTTTGACATGTGATATAGCTAATTTATTCTATATAATTAAAACAATAGTTGATTATTACCTAAATATATAATTTCTCCTGATATCATTTAAGAATTATAAAATTCCATACTACGAATATCAGGATTTTTTTATTATTCCTCTTTAAGATTTTCATATGTCATTTTTTATTTTATTAGCTCTGCGGCTATGTGGGAGTTGATCCGCTTATTATTATTACTCAACAATATTTTGTTTACTACACGATTGTTGAGTGCAAGAAATTATTCTTAAAGAAATTCCAAGAAGATGAATTCCATTTAGTCCCCGAAACATAGAGAATAAATAATTTGGGCTGACAATAAGTTCTATTTATTTCCTCACTTTTTTATATTTGTTGAAACACTCCGCAATCGTCTGTAGAAAATCTCGAATAAGACAATGCATTGAAGTCTCTTAGATACCGGAGTTCTTTACAAATATTTATAATTTTTTTTTGCTTCTAATAAATAAATAAAAAGTTGAGAATGAGAAACAATTTTTTAGTAAATTGGCACATTAATGTTTTGCGGAAATTAGGGGATTCAATGCCCTATGGGAATTGAAAGGCGAGAAGAGCGCAATCGCTAATTGGTGTGGGAACGACATCAACGGACGGATTGACTAGTGACAGCCTTACCGTGACGGCGCACCAGGTGTGGCCGCGCATGACGGCCTTTCAGAAGACCACCAGGAACTTGATGGACGCCGATTTTCGGAGGATGGTCACTGCAGCGATACAAGACACCACTACTGAGAGTAGTGCCAACGCGAACAACTGAACAAGTCCTTGGACAATCATCAATCAAACTTCACTAAAAAACAAACACACTAAACAAAATCACTGAGAACTAAAAAACAACGTCACTTTTTCTCACGAGATATTATGCAAGTGACAGAAGCTGTTGTTGACGTTGAGCCGTTTTGTACTACGAGGCATGATCGGACACCAACAACCACTACTGTTGGAGTGTGCATGCATGCATGCAGGACAACAACTACTGAGTCCGGCTTCGAACCTTGAACTAGAAACTGTGACCAACTTTCCGGACGACTCCGTCAACGACGACGACGTCTCCTAACGGGATTCATCCTCCTCCTTCTCCTCCTTTTTCCTCTTCATCTCCTCCTCTCTCTCTCTCTCTCTCTCTCGCACATTCACATACACACGTGCAAAGGATTACCTCAAACATTCGGACTTTCTTTTTTAGTTAGGTACCACCAACTAATGACAATTACATAAAACCTAAGCTTTGATCTTTTATTAGAGAAAGGACTTGAAAAACATTCGGGATCCATTTAACATTTAGTTGTTTTTATATAATAATTACCGTTTGATGTTGAGAAATCATAAAAAAAAGTTTATCTCGCTATATATTTGTCTAAGTAGGCCTAGTAAAATATTTATAATACCATATATTGTTTAAGAGTCGCATCGCGTCACAATAATATTTAGCTAGGCTTTTTTTAATATGACAGTCAAAGACAAAATCAATTGACTCCGAAGACATTTATGAACGGCCCAAGTGGCCGGGGATTGTTCAAGATGGCAGACTCGAAAGCGAAGAAGATGCGATTTTTAAATATCGCTTTAAGGGACTGCCAAACATCGTCCGACATATCCTTTAAGATTATAAGATTTTTTTATCTATATCTCATACGATAATATAATTAGTATGTCTTTCCATCCTCGTCTTTAGCCAAGTCCTCGTAATAATTGTAATCCCATTTCGTCGATTTTCTTGCCTTCGTCTTTTTAATATTATTTTTTAGGTTTTAATTTATGATGGAGAAATATGTGTCTTTCCTAAAGTGTGCATTTCGGTGGGGCCAAAATAAATCTTAACGGTTGGGGGTGGAACGATTCGTGATACTTACTTTCCCTTTAGTACTTAAATTTTTTTTTTTTTTTTTCAATATAAAATTATCTTTTGACATAATAGCCTAATAAAAAGATATTCCCATGTACCTATCAGTGGAAGCATTAGACAATCCATAAGGCTTTTCTGATTCCCGGGTTGCCTATGTTAAATTGATTAACTGAATTTCACATTTGGGATATTTTTTTTTGTTTCAAATTGTTCCTATGGGCTTTCTATTTTCAAATATAATCATTTTGCTCAATTTAATGGAAATAGAATTAATTAACATGTTTGTATTAGCCCTTAATAATTGTGCTTTGATTGGTTTTTAGACATCTTATAGGAGAATGTGATTTTGCTCAAATATATTTGTTTGGGGATGACTTGAACACTTGATGTGCCTTTTTCTACATGTCAGAGAAAAGACAGAGTTTCATTAGATTTTTTTTTAATGTATAGAGCAAATTTTAAGGATTTTATTGATTGGAGATTTTTTCTATTTCAATTTTTGGAAGGAAAAAGATCAATTAGATGGATTAGGGGTCATTTTTCACTGTATTAGAGGGCTGAGTTATTTCAAAGAGCCCATCCGGTACGGGTAGCTATCAATTGTTGGCGGCGCTGCTAGTTATATCTTAAATAAAAGAAATGAGAGTAGAGTATGGGCTTTAAATTTTGAATTACTACTCAGTGGCGTAAATGCGAGTATGCAAGCTCCACATTGAAACATTCAATCAATATTATTGTTCCTTAAATTTATAATTTATTTCTACAAGGTCGATTATTTAAAAGTGATAAATTGACGTTGAAGAAGTCCCAAAAAAAGTCTTACTTAAAGGCCTAAAAGTTCTAATTACATCCTGAATAAAATATTATAATTATTATTATTATTTGATAAAGATTGGGAGAGCCCTCTATCTAACTAAGTAGATGCCCTCCTTTTAGTTTGTTATTCTTTTTTAATTTAGCATGCCGTAAGAACAAAAATATTCTCCACTAATATAGACAAATACGAATCTGTTATTTCTTAATTTAACATTATTTCTCAAGAAGAATTATTTAACAAGAAGAAAAAAAAGATTTCTTAATTTAAGAAGATAGAAAAAGCAATTTTTTTTTTTTTTAACGTGCTCTAGATTTGATGGCTAGTAGAAAACAAATATTTTTTATTTCTCATCCCGTTCGTTTGCTGATTGATTTCGCCATAACGGACCACAAACCAGATTAAAAACAGGCCATTTAGAACCTGCTATACGTGCGTTACGCTTTGCTTGCTGGTTGCTCCTTCTCCTCTTCTTCTTATTCCTTTTCATCATCTATGAGTACTTGAATAAGGGAAAGTATATTTCGGTCAAACATGTCCGTCCATGCAGCAATTTTCACTCTGAGTTTATCTAATGAAAGGGATCGAAATGATGCACCTTAAAAAATGTTTTTCTTTTACAAGGACAATAAAATACTTTCCTTTGGTAACGAAAAACGAGACCAAATAAATTTAGCTTAGGAAAAGTGAAGCTGTTGATTTATTTGTATCATCGGACAATCTGGAACTTTGGCTGGTGCTTGGAAGATCTGCAAACTAAAAAAATATTAACCATGATTGAGATATTTTCACAAAATTCGAAATCTCCCTCTCTAAAAGACTGTCAGTCCCTCAGCACGATTCGAAGGCAATCACATATCGCGCTCGTTATTTCTTCTCTCCTCACTATTTCCTTACTTTTTTTTTTCTAGAGAAATAAGGCCACATTGTCGCCAGGAACGGATCCCTCACCTCGCTACGCCTATGAATTAAAAAAAAATTCCTCCTCTAATGTATTTGAATCGCATAAATTAATTTTTATTTATCATTCTTACGAAATAAATATATATTTTATGTAAATGACACTGGGAGAAAAATTTAATAATAATAATAAATAATAAACTGGTGAAATTTAAATAAGAATCCAATTTTGAATTTCTTTTCATATATCATCGTCGTTATTATTATTAGGCATATAAAATGGAGTAATGGAAAAGAAAGTGTTGAGTTGAGAGATCAGTTTGAAATAGATCAATGGAATTTCCAGGGCAATTATTTATGAAACCAGAACCACCACATCCCCTCCCCTCCCCTCCCTCATCTTCTGACACAGATCAGGTCTCTTCTTCGCCAAAAATCCAGGCTAATCATCTCCGTATCTGCACGGTCTCACTTGGACCAATAATTAATTAATTTGTAATAAATTAATAATAATTAATGTAAGTGAATCGCTTGACCTGTTCTTTCGAAGATAAATAAGATTATTAACACAATAATAAAATCCGTTTCTAAAATCGTCTTTGCCTGACCCCTCCTAAACCTCTGAGAGGAACAAAACTATTAGCCATCAACCATTAATATACAGTGACTTTCAAAAATGTCCTCATGCAAATTTATAGAGATGACAACTTTATTATTTTTTTATTATAAATTGTCTAATCACAAAACACAAATTCCCATAAAAATTTCCACATGCTTTTTGAAAAGCAATTAAGTAATCACCAATAAGAAATACGTGGACGTTCCTTTTGAAAGCCACTGTACATTATAAGTACTATGCGTATTTAATAAAAGTAGACATACACTATCTTTTGTTTCGTCTTAATTAATAATTAGCAGACCTAAAATCCAAAAATAGTAAAACATTATAAAGTTTGATTTTGATTTTCTTCCTAATTTTCTATTAAGATAAAACAAGAGAAGGTTTGTTACTTTTTCGGTAATCGTAGTATGTACTCTCTGAAGTCCAATAACCTTGGCAGCCGAAATTGACTAAATAATATTTAAAAAATTCAAATAGCCCCAAATATAGAAATTTAAAAGCTATATTAAGATCTAACCTAGTTTTTTTTTAAATCTTTTTTTGGCATCTAAGGCCATTTAGGCTTTGTTATTTATTTATATTAATTGGCAGTCAATATATTGCAAACCCCCGATTAACACGATTTTGTTTTGAGTGGTTTTCGAGTTTACACGCCAAATTAAATGCAACTCTTTCTTTTTTACTTTAAATTTAAAGTTAAATTTTATTTAACACAGTCCAAAGAATTGGAAAATTTCAAAACTCTGAGAGACTTGCACTTTATATAGGATTTCATTTTGCATGACATTTTATTAGAATTAATCAACTGTGTTAGCTGGGGTCTTACTGTAATATAAATACATTCTTTTTACTTGAGACAAGACGTCCATCTCTGCACCAAGGGACAGGGCCCAGCTTCATAAACTTTAAGCTCAAGGGGCCTTGAACCCTGAAATAATTCCATCTCCCAGCTTATTAGAAATTTTCAGTGACATTAACAAAAATTTGATTATAAATCTAATTAACAATTTTTATTAAAAATCTATATTATTATTAGGATCTTTTGCGGACCTCTGTTTTACAGTATTTCCAAATTTGTTTTTATTTGTGCTTTTAACAAAAAATTTCAATTTACTAGAAATGTACAGATTTTCAATCTCTCTTTCCCATCATCATCGAGAGAGAATTTTTAGCATCTCATCCATAGGTCATTTTCTTATTTTGTAATTTGTTAGGTAAAGATATTTAATAAGTATAAAAAGGAAAAAATTGCTCTTCACCCTAGAAAATATCGTCCCCCATATGAAAGAATACACACCCATTCTGCGTATTTGATTTGACCTTTGTGCTTGTAAATGGAATATATAATTCGTGTTCGTTTTTTGGAATTGAGTTTAATTGATATGAAGTATAATATATTATAATACATATGTTATGTGAGAGAGGTGTGCATTTTATATGATAATGTGCAGTCGGTCCGGCGGCCTGAATGCAAAAACCAAAGCCTGGGATGAGTCAGACACTCCACTTCCCAGATTATTTGAAGTAGAAACACGGCGCTGTGAAGCTGACGAGTTCGATAGCGTGCTTCACGCTTAGGTATGTAGATGCAGCAGTGGCACTGAGGCCCAGCAATAGTGTCGACCAGCAGACTACTTTCTCCCAAAAAGGAAGAGCGTTCGCATTCGGACACCTGCACATCCAGACACAACGCACCAATTTCAATCTCTCTAGATATTAATAAAAAAGCCTTTTGCTGCCATGGCTAACAACAAATTTATTTTGTTGCAAATATTAAAGTGGGCCTTCTTTTTTACTTTTTCAAAATACCCAAAGCGTTGTAGGTAAGAAAATATTTTTTTTTTTTTTTTTGAAATTTAAAGATATATCTCTAGTGACTTGATTTCAAAAGAGGGGTTTTTTAAAATCTCGTTTCTGGGTGTGTGAACTAGTAGTCACATTTTTTAAACAAAATTTATTTTTAAGCTTTTTTAATCAAGAACCAAAGACAACGTTAACGTTTGGCAACAATCGACCCAATCAAAATAGTACTTCATTTGAAGTTCAAATCAGAATAAAAAATAAAATATTTCCTCAACAATTAACTTGAGCGAAATAATGTCCATTTTCAAAATTATTCTAATTTTCATTATGAACAACTTGTTTGTAAAATGTTTATTTTATTTACCCTTTAGGATCTTTTAATTAATCACAAGTTGATGTTGCTTTCACGCCTGGAATCAGGTTATAGGAAAGTCCCGTGCCACTCATGGCGTTATTTAAAAATAAAATCAGTCGATATATTTCATGAAAGAAGAAAGTTAAAAAACTTACTCTGACTGTGTCATTTGAAGACTTTCCTCAGAATTGAAGTCTTTCTGTAGAATTAAACTCGAATTCCATTTTCTCTTATTGTACTCTGAGTGATAAGAAGAGAACGACTCCGCGCAGGAGTGATAAGAGGAAGAGCTCGACGAGGAGATGAACCTGGCGCCAGAGAAGAGGACCATTTTTGGCATCCTGAAAATTAAATCGTGCCTCGCTCCACAAAAAATTTAACATCCCCATTAATATTATATAGCTTTGGATTTTTATTAAAATTGGATTTTCTTCATTTCCTCTCTCCCCCCCCCCCCTCCATTTTACATATTCTGGGCGATCTAAAATATTTCACGCCCTCAATCTGAAAAGCCTTAGTTAGTAGTCTGTTTTTAATCTTTAGTTTTTTTTTTTTTTTTTTTTTTTTCATATTTTAACAAAATTGATATTTAAGAGATTCTTCATTTATGAAAAGGAGATTTTCTAAATAAGCCAAAAATTAAAGTGGGTACCTTAAGTAATTCCTAACTTAGAATTTGGCTTTGTTTTGTTTTTTACAAAAACTCTCTTATGATTTTTAATAAATTCCTTATATTAATATTTTAAAGTTAAAGGTAAATTTCTTAAAAAAGGGTACTTAATAATAGGGGTTTAGTTTTGAAAAAAGGTACTAGATTCCAAAACTCCAAGAGACTATACGTCACATAGCGTATAGAAAGTACGAGATGATTGTTTTGACTGGGCATGTCTGATGCCTCCGGGTCGTGAACCAGGGACCGTCCACTTTCGCATATATGCTAACGAGGGTGTGTAGTGTGTGCTAAGGTTCTGAAAAAGTCCCGATAATAAAAAGATAATTTTTTTGTCAAAATAAGCCAATGCATTGTTAAAATTCTAAATAATAATTCGAACAATATTTATTTTTTATTTAGTAATATTAACCTATATATGAGGATAATAAAGATTTAAAGATATTTTCAATAATATTTTTGTCACTGTTCTCAGGAGATAAATATCCGGGTTCGGTTCCCACCTGGACAATAAACTTTTTTATGTTCTTCAGTAGTAATTGGAAACTGTTAATAGATATTATTTTAAGTTGTAAATATAATTACTTAGAAGAAAAATCGTAAAGTTAAACTCTCACCATTTGTTTATAGTTAAAAAAAAACTGTATTTTATTAAGATAGATAAGGTAAAAAGTACCTGAGATCGGAGGTTGATTTCTTCCCGAGGGAAGAAGATCTCTTGAAGGAATGAGCTTCACACTCATATTCCGAAGAGCTTGATGTGTCAATCTCCATCTCAGGAATCACATCTGGGATCAGAATTAAATTATCATGGGTCTGAGTTTAGGCACAAAAAAAAAAAAATTATCCATCCATAATTCATTAAAAAATTTCTATTTTATTATTTCCCATATGAAGGTCACAACACTCTATTTATCAACTTAAGATTTAAAACACAACAAACATTCTCCTTTATGAATGGTATTTGTAATTTAGGTGAAGGATGATTAAATAATAGAGGACGGAGGGTAAACGTTCAAATACTTATATAAAAACAAACTAGTAAAAATGGCGAAACTAGAAATCACATGATGTACAAATTAGAAAAGCTCATCCCCCTCTAGTTGGAAAAAAAAAAAAAAAAAAAAAAAAAAAACTAGTAGATTAAATCTTAAATACCTTAAAATCTCAAGTTGAAAACGCACTTTTAGCACGAAAATAACTGGGTGCGTATTATACCCGCGTAAAAGATTTTTTGTAAAACGTTTTTTGTTTATAATTTTAATTTTATTTTTTAATGAATCTAGATTCTTTTTTTATTATCCACGAAGTGTTTTGTTAACTTTTGTTTAAGTTTTTTTTTCTGATTGTTTTGTTCTTTTTTCAAATGTATTCGATTACTTAAAATAAAATTTTTTTTACAGGTGCATATTACATTCGGAAAATTTCACACTAAATCAAGCATGCCTATTATAATTGAGATTTTACGGTAATCGCCGGCCTGCGCCTGCTGCGTAGGCACCGTTTCCACCCCGCAGGCTTAGCTACCATTAAAAGATCTATTAAATATAATACTAGTCGTCAGACACGAGCCTCTTAAGGCGTCGCTTAATCTCCCACTTTTTAAATCTATTATTTTTAATAATTTATTCTTTTTTCTACACTCACGTCTGGTGAGTTATTAAATCATATTTTATATCCATCAGCAATTGAAATCTCAAAAGCTCACACACATCACACAACCTTCTCTCAACTCACTTAGTTTTTTTCTTATATAAATATGGAAAGTCAAACGTCTTCAAGGATGTCGTCAAGGGTTCGATAAAAGAAGAATAGAGGGTTAATTTTATATCCCGAGCTAAGACTACACTTCTTTCTCTGCCATTCTTCTTCCTCCCCTCCCCTCCTCCTTCTTCTTCATCAAGCGTCAGGCGGATTTATTTTTCGAGTTTAAATATTCGTCAAAATCTAAAGTATATTATATTAGCCCTCTGGTTCTTCATCTATTTTTCTTGTACTTGGCTGCATCCTTGAAAGCCTTAGATTTTTCATATTTACATTAAAAAAAAAAGAAGTGAAGTAAGAGAAGATAGTGTGATGGGAAGTTTTGAGATTTCAATTATTGATGGATATAAGAAATGGTTTAATAACATTTGAATTTGTTAGAGCGGAGTGTGCGCTCTGCTTCGAGAATTCTAAGGGCTCCCTAAACTCAAAAAGTTTGGGAATCCCTGAATTAGAGAATGAACATATAAGCAAAAAATAAAAAATCGACATAGATTTCCCTATACTATATGTTTCATATCAAAAAAAGTAAAAATATGTCTATAAAATCTGGTGTGATGGGGTATAATCACATCCTTTAAAGTCTCCTGAGTCCATAAAACATGGAATTGAGGTTGCGTGGGTGTTTGTCGCATTTTCTTAATCCGATTGTATAATATTTTAAAATTGATTTATATCTAAACTTAAATGAGATAAGAAAGTCGTGCTTATTCACGCCAGTTGATTCTCATTTATAATATATATCAAGGCTTGGGAGGTAAATACTTGAACCTCCAATTTTTTATTTCATCTCCTTTGTTATTCCCATTCTCTTTTTTCAAATTATTCATTATCCTCTAATAACTTTTTATATTTAGATAGAATATTTATTTTGAAATGTTTAATGGATTCCTTATCAGTAGGAAAATGTTTCATTTGGATTATCGCTTTCTTTCTTGAATCATTTTAACCTCTACTAAACTAACTACCGCATAAAATATTAAATATCAAATTAATTATCAATATAAATAGCCTACTTTTGTACATTTGGAACAGACTAAAAATATCAGCGCTTCTAAGAAATAAGAACTTTGGAATAACGACACGGCTCTGGCGCCATGGAACAAAATTTGCTTGGAACTAAAGCCCCTCTGAGTGAGAAGCATAGGTTTGATATTCCATAGAAGAAATGATCTGATCTTAGTATAGGCTCTCCCCCGCCCCCCACCCCATCCGAAAATTTTCTCAGTATTTGCTTGGTCTTGAGCTGGAAGGAAGAGAATGCTCTTTCTTACTTCTCTTATGAACAAAAAATAGCAATAACAATATTGATTTTTTTTTGGTGTAGCCAAGAAGACAAAGTTGTAAATACTTCTCCCAAGTCCCATTATTATCTATAAAAAAAAAATAAAAAAAAAAATTTGGAAGATTTATTTGAAATTTTGAACAAATTAAAAAAAAATTTTAAACCTATTGATATTTTTAACCCTTTTCTCCTTCTCTCTAAGCTACGCCCCTTCATCCGAATTATCCTCATGTTTAATAAGCAATAACAATGTTCCATTGTGGACGAAAAATTATGTAGGCTTGTTGTTTAAATTGCTTGATCTTCAGCTGGGAGTAAGAGAATATTCTTAATTTTCTTATGAACAAAACAAAAGAACAGATTTTACTATCTTC
>JAAAKE020009861.1:0-10915 GCA_010014785.2 Anisolabis maritima
TTTTTATTTTTTTTAAATTACCAAACATAATTATAAGCGTTTTGATTTCAAAAACTGCAAACTGGGTTGGGTAACTAAAAAATAAATTTAAAAAAAAAAAAAAAAAAAAAAACAATATTATAATATGTGCTTGAAATTAGAAGCATTCATGATTTCGGTGATATTTGTGAAAGGAGTGAAGTGTGGCATTAATTTTAAACAAATGAAAATAAAAAAATTCCTATCCAATGTTAAAAGTATAAATAAAAATTTTAGTTAGCATCTGTTATTTTACTATGTAAAGCTTATATTTTATAATTCATTTTGAAAAATAGTTGGAAAAATTGATAGTGATTTTGTATATTGTATTAGTGTGAAAATATAGACTTTTATGAAAAAAATTAACCAATAGTGTCTTATCGTGTGTGTAGATTTGAGGGATACAAAATTTCCGTCCAAGAACCCTAAGGTGCCTTGTTTAGAAGAGTGAATCATCATTTAAATTTAATTTTTTTTTTGTCCATTTAGATCTTTTTTGTTAATAGATGAAAAAGGATAAATCTATAATGATGTAGCATAAATGAATAATTAGAAGTCAGGGCTGGTCAAGCATGTTAGTTTGAGAATATGAAGATGGGTAATGTGACAGGTTTGAATTCAAGGAATGGGGACCGTTCAAAAAAAGGTCAAATTTCGAGATGGGATCATCGTGTATATATATAAGCAGTTTAAAAACAGGTCTGGATTCTTTTTATCAATTTAGGAAAAATTTAAAAAAATATTTAAGGGTGGCTTTACTTAAGTTATTGCACCCGGATCTTGGCGTATAGAATACCAGTTATAAGTTCAAAATAAGTTGAAAATTTTAGGGATTTTACAAAATATTCATTAATAATTTTGAAAATGAAAATGGATTTAGTGTTTATGTTGAAGAATAATCTATGATAATAGATATGAATAAAAATTTTTTTAAATAATAAATGAAAAATATTGTAATAAAAAAGTCACCTAAGTTCGATTAAAAAAGGGGAAGGGTGTGATTTTATTAAATATTAATATAAAAATATATATATGTATGTATATATAATAAATAAGAAGATAAATTAAAAACTTTTCAAGAAAATATAAAAAAAAAATTAGTAAAATAAAGTAAAAGAAAATGTAAAAATAATTTTACTGACTATATTATAAGAGAGTCAATCAATAGTGTGATAATATAAAACTTATTATTGATATAAAATGCATGTGTTACGATTTGAAAAAGAATAGAAAGTATTTTTATAGGTAATTCAGTGCAACGTTGAACTTGCAACATTAGTATCATTACATAGATCAATTATGATTGAACCAATTCAATTAGAGAGTATTGACCTATTCTCGGGGGCCGGACGGAGCTGTCCAGGGTCGATTTTATCTCATATATAGAGAGATAGAGATAGCCGAGATGTATGTCTCTGCTTCATTGAGAGATGCAGCAGCAGCCATAATTGAACGCCGTCGGGGAGAGGGCGCTGATTGCAAGGGGCGCCGTTGCCAAGCAATGGCGGCCGCTTCCCCATCAGATGCCGCCATTTTGCTTACAAGGCAATCGGGGTAAGTGCCGTCGCCAACCAACCGTCTGAAAAATAACATTCAACCCAACAAATTTATTATTTTTCACTTTAAAACAGTAATGTTAAAATCCCCAACCACTTGACTTCATCAATATGTTTTTGTACTTCATGATGATAATAGCATGATTATGTTGCCCAAATAAATAAAAGAATTTGTTATTATTATTAATAGTATTACATTTAATTTCATTTTATTAAAATATTAATTAATTTCTGTTTGATTGGATTCATTGTCAAAATTTATACCTAAATGAAATTAACTTCATGAGATTTATGCATTGACATCAATTCAATATAATTAACGCAATAAATATTAAATAAATTTTTTTTTAATTTAAAATTTATTACGAAAAAGAATAGAAGAAAGTTAATCAAATAAAGGAGGGCGTGATTGTCATTATTCTTTAAATATTTCATTAACATCTTTAACTTAGGGAGAACCAAGCGATGTTCAAACTTCAATAGAAACTTTTACGTCTAGTCATCACTTTTACAGCTACAGACTCATTGTAAACTCAATCTGAAAGTAAAATGACCGAAACCTGGAAATGAAATTAAATTTAAAGTTCAAAAGTCATCAAAGCACCAAAGTAGACTTTATCAATAATTCTATAATCTCCAGAAAGAATTTTTAGACAACTATAATAGTAGACGGAGATTTAAAGTATATAATATTAAATATTCAAATAAGAAAAGATATTTTTAAAAAAATCTTAGGCTCCAAATATTTTGTTTATTAAAAAGTTTGAATCAACACAGAAAAAATTAAAATATTGACTAAGCCGCCACAAGTGTATGGCTAGAGCGTCTTTTTCAGTGGGTAAGAGTAAACGTAATTTTTCCATAGAAAAACAATATGTTAAATTTTTTAAAAGATTTATTTGTGGAATTTAATAAGAATTAATTTAATTTAATTTTTTTGATAAAACAAAATCTGCCCCTACCTTTTTGAATAGAGACAAAGCTTGTTTCATGATCCAAGGGGGTTTGCTTACCGTCCTGATCGATAAAATTTATATAAATTATATTAGCCTCCAATTAAGCTAAATATAATTAGCAAATTATCTATAGAATTTATCGTAAAATAAAAATAAAATCTTATAAAAAAAATGTTTTCCAAAATGCGAGTTTCAAAAAAGATTTTAGATTGTCCTAATTAAAAAGATCCATCAATCGATTAGGTTGATCTCGGGTCTAGAGATTCGTAGACCACGTTTTACTTTCTCTTACCTATATATGAAATATATAATGAAAAAGTATTGCGATCGCAAAAAAAATCTCTATTAACATATCACGGGAAATACACGTTTTGTAGTCCCCTAAAAAAATCGTTCTCGTAAAATGTTCCTGTGTGTGTATATGTGAGAACAAGTTTTCTCAAAAAAGAAAAAACGTACGAGATTGAAATTTTTTATTTAAGCTAGGTATTCTCTTCGCTTGCACCTTAAAACTTTTGAATAAAATCGGCTAAACGGGTACTAGCTCTTTACTGATGTACTTTTTAGTTTTTTTTTTTTTCAATTTTCTCAAAATTTCGCCTAATCATTTTGATTAAAATTCATAAAATAAATATTTATTAGATGATCTTTAAAATGTATTAGTTCTTCTCAGCCCCAAAGTTGTTTGGATCCCATATGCACTTTTTTTGAACTTCGGGAGTCTTAATTCGTTAAAATCTTGATTTCGAAAAAAAAATTATGATTTTTTTTTATAAGAGTGATAAGGTCTGAGTTATCCTACCGATTATGATTACTAGACTTTTCTTTTCCTTGGAGGAAAAATAAAAAAATAATCTAATAAAATAAAAATAAATTTAGAAATTAATAATAGAGATAGTTAAAATAATAATATTATTTAATAAAATTTGTGTCTACTTTTACATTAATTTTATCATTATTATTATTATTATTATTATTATTATTGTTATTTTTAAATAAAAGTTTTAATTCAACTAAAAATAATATAATGTAGAGAAAGCGAGAATTGAAATATGAAATTTTATTTTTTAAATATTCTACTAACTAATTTAAATTCTAATATTCCAAATTAAGAGATGAAAAATTAAAAATTTATAAAATTTACTAATAAAATTTTGCTAAATGAAGAATATGAATGAAAATAATTATAACAAAATAATAATGAAAATGAATTAACAATATTATAAAGATGTATTTCTATATACTTATATATGAATACATTCATAAAATTAAATTAAAATGGGCCTAGAGTAAGCTAGATTGTTGCATGAGCCGGAAATTTTATGTTCGAATCTGCCCTTAAACAAATTTTTTTGAGTAGCTGCCCTATATTTTTTTTATTCAATGTCCATTGGAGTAGTAATTCAAAAAAATTTTTTGGAGGGTCAAATTTTTTAGTCTATTTATACAGAATAGATATAGAGATAAAGAGATAATCTTAAACTAAAATGTTTAATTTTTTAAAGCAAATTGACTATTAAAATAAGTGTGATTTTAATTTATAAAGTATTATTGAAGACCAAGAGGAGAGAGGGAATTTGCTTTGCTAAGCCACTGTTAATATCTTTTATTTTAATATAATATTGTTATAAAAAGGTTAGGCAACTCATTGAGAAAAAATATAAAAGAATTTTGGTGTGAGTGAAGGGTTCTATGGTGGCCACATCAGTTTGTTTTTATTATATTCTTTGAGCTATTTCATATCTTAAAAACATAAATAGTTTCGATTTAATCGAAAAGCCCTTTAAAGTTCAGAAATGGGAAATTGAACATTATAAACATGGAATGCATATGGATCAGAATCAAATCGATCAGATACGAACTCAACGCAATTATAGTGAAAGAGGCGGAAAATTTTTAAATTTGAGAGAAAAATTTTTAATTGCCCTTTGCTCAATTATTTTTTATTTTATTCTATTAGATACTGTCCATGCTCTGCTATATATGTAGGCCTATTACAACACATAACATATTTACTAAAAGATTGTTCTATTAAAGGAGAGTAAAATGGAATTTTATCTCTATGATGAAGTTTCAACAATGATAATAATAACTGGACAAAAAAAGTTTTAATTGGGTAAAAATTAAAAAAAGATTATTTTTATTCCCAATATAAACAATGATTAAAGAGGAAAAATACTAAACAACAACACAGTCCTTCTGGGCCTTGGGACTCATGGTTGCTTTTGTGAATCTAGCTCCAGGCCGAATTGGGAAAATATTTAATTCCTAAGCCTAACCAAAGATTTTAGTAACATATTAATATAACAAAACAAATATAATATTGTTATAAGTAAAGCATATACAACAATGATACCGAGGACACTTTAGCATTTTCCCCAGCAGCATTTGTTTCTTTCATGATTTGGGAGGATGAAGTACTGGGGTAGCTAGGGGGCTAATTTGAAGAAACGTCCTGGGGAGTCCATACTTTGGCAATTCTTTTGATAATAGATACATTTTGAAGTTTAAAGAATGAAACATCGAGGCTAAACCAAATGTCTGTGTTTAAATAGATGGTTTGCTGTAATTTAAAAAGAAAAATTAAAATATCGGTTAATTAGTAAATTAATACTATTTATATAAAAGGCGTATCTGTTAGTCTGCCAGCATCTAAATCCAGAAAACACAAAAATTTATTAATAAAAAAAAAGGAAAAAAGAAATAAAATATCAAAGGGGGCGGGGTTCAGGGGGCCGTAATCTAGTAGTTATATAATAACTGTGTATTTTGATAAAGCCAAGTAGCAATAACTATTTTAGTTTACTTACCTTTAATGCCAAATAGATTAATTTGTTTTATAAATGGAGACGATAGTTATAATAATTAACGAAAAATTATCACACAAGCACAGAAACACTTGAGAACAAAAGTCTCTCTATTCAATCTTAACTTTACAAAAGCTTTTATCTCTGAACAGCAGCAGCATAGATGAAGTTCACTGCTCGTGATTTCCAAAAAGAGCACAAGACAACATTCGCGTCAAAGTTTCAATACTCTACTGTCGTCTGCTGTTCCAACTTATTTAATTGGAATAAGTTGCATTCGCATTCGTTGCAATTAGAATTTTCCCACCGGTCTACGGACTCATCCCCCTCTCCTCTCCCCACATTCCCTGACTCTCCGCTGTGGACTAGATGACCGCTGGTCATTTTGACGACAGGTTTTTTGAACCCTCAACTGATCGCTAGAATTCTTGATACTTTCCAAAAACCAGTTTTTTTATGAATTGAAAATTAAAATTGTAACTCTTTAAATCTAAATTTTATATTCTTAAACTGGACCGACCTGTTAGATGAAATATCCTTGTGACCTATCTAGTTTCTTGGGGTTGATTATTTTTGAAACTAAAATAGTGAACTGTTCCTTCTGGAAAAACCACTCTACCAATTATTCTGTATAAAACAAGAAAGTCTGGGAATTATTTTTTTCAATTCTCGTTATAAGGGCTCCATGTTGAATTAGTTATCTAGAGAAATATGACAAATAAAATAAGAAATATTAAATAGAGAGATTGGCAGCCAGAGGAGTACTACTACTATTGTGTACAATATATATTAAACAAAAATGTATTGGAATTGATTTCTTGAGATCTTAATCCCATAGGGACTTAGGAAACGTAAATAACTGTTAAAAAGGAAAAGAGGGATCCTCCGTGCAAGAAAACTCCCAAAAAGCAACACGTTTCGACTTTCGTGGATCACTCACATCAAACTAAGAGCTGAAAAGAGCATTATTACTTAAGATCTAAATAATATAATACATATTATCTAATAAAATATAATATAATATATTTTTTTTTAAATATATATTCAATGCACAAGCATCGAGTCAATGTGCAGAGTTATCCAGAATATTGTAATTATATATCCAAATGTTGTTTGTACTTAGCTGATAAAAATTTTGTCCCAACTATGTTTTCTGCCCTAGGCCAAGTGGTGATTAAAAAAGATCAGGAATTTTAGATTTTCATATTTTTGATAAGATTTTGTTTTTTGGAATTTTTGGAGAGACTATTACGTAATAATTAATTTAATGATAAGATATATAGGTGAGTATATAAATGGCCAATAGAAAATAAGAATTATTCGGAATCGGATCAGATAAATTATATTATAGCAAATTCAAAAAGTACGCCATTAAATTATCGCAATTTTTTGTTTCTATTTAATCATTGTGTGACTCTTTTGAATTATGAACGCAATAAAGCCCTTAAAAATATATCAATTTCACGCAATTTATTCAGTGGTTGTTTTTGTTTATCCAGCCGTGACGATGGCCCCAATAAAATCCTGTCGATTCCGCAATTTTTCCATTGACGGCATATATCCGGTGCTGGTCAGCTTTTTCCCACAATCAATTATAATTTGAAATATGACTAACGAAAAAAATGTCTGGTGATTGACAGCTTTAGGAAAATTCGTTATTTATATCCTTACTATAAATTTTGCATTATAAAATAATATTAATAAATCTTTTTAATTAATTAAATATAAAATGTCAGGAGAATATTATAAATGTTTAACATAAATCATATTTTGTGGTTAGCCTTTTTTTAGAAATGGATAAAAAAATAAAATTGAACGATCAACATGCATTAAAAGAGATATTGAAATAATATAATATGTGAGTTTTTTGTTATTAAATAATTTTTATTAAATAGTAGATGTTAAGGATGAATAGCATGAGATTTTCTTATAACCCGATTTAATGATGATAATCTAAAAAATCTTTGAATAACTTATGTCCACTATTTCTACGTAAGAACTTTTTTAAACCAAAATTGTTAAAAATTATGAAAATTCAAAGATATCTAATCTATATTAAGTAAGAAATTTAGGAGATACTTTTTTGAGATTGGTGGTTGCCAATGTCAATATTATTTTTGTTTTTTGATAAAAAAAGAAGCCTCGAGGATATTAAAAGTTTCCCAAGTTTGAGACGTTTTGGTTTTAATTCAATTATGGCATCATCAACCCTTACTCCAATGTTAAATACAATAACCACCTTACTACTTCACAAAAGAATCTTACAATTTAGAATTATACATCGAAAGTGTATATTCCTTAGATATTCAAAGTATAGTGAGAAAGTATTGCGCTCGTAAAAAAATCAATGTCGAGATTTCAAAAGAAATACACATTTTAAGGTAGCCTGAGTAAAAAAAAATGGGTTTCGAAAAATGTCTGTCTGTCTGTGTGGCTGTGAACAAGATTTCTCAAAACGAAAGAACGTACTAGGCTGAAATTTTAAATTTAAGCTAAATATCATTGTCGCCTGCGCCTCGGAGGATTTTAATAAAAGAGGCCAAATAATATTTGCTTTACTGATGTTCCCTTTTAGTTTTTTCGATTTTCTTAATATTCACTAAAAAGGTTTTGATTAAAATTCATAAATCAATTATTTATTAGATGATCTTTAAATTATATTAACTCTTATCTCCTCCAAAATTGTTTTACCCATTTTACTTTTTTTAAATGATTTTTCTTTAAAACTATTCTAACGATTTTGATTAAATATATATAATAAATGAGATAATATTTAAGTATTAATCATTTTTCACTAGAAAATAATGTGGCCAACAATTTTGAAAAGATAGACAGGAAGACCTGTTGCCATGGTCCAATATATATTTTTAATTCTTATATTTGACAATAAACAGAATTTTTTTGTCTTTTTGGCCTCTGAGGCCATATAGACATTAAACAATCCATGTATATGTATGTTTATTACGATACATACAATCAAGGCATATTTATTTATACCAACTGGTATCCAATTGATATAAATAAATTTTCATCGGACTGCCTGGGATCCGAACCCAAACCCCTTGGCTTTGAAGGTTATCAATATTAATAATGTCAATATCTTTAACCTGTCGGGGAGGGGGTAAACGGAATTTAATTGCCAATTTAATTGATTTATAATCTTAATAATTTATCAATACAAACAAACAAAAAATAAAAATAAAAGCTAAATAAAATTGTGAAACGGCTACCTAAGGAGCCCGACGCAAAAAAATCTGGTATGACAGTGCATAACACAATTTTTCTTATAGTAAGAGAAAGTTGTGTGAGGTATGATCGCGTCACATCAGATTTTTTAGTAATATAACTTTAATTCTCATTTTAAATTCGATATATTTAGAGATTTTAAAATTTTGCTGTCTTCCTCTTGCAGATTTAAAAACTTATTTGCAGTCGAATATTAATAGCATATATGTATTTTTTTCCCAAATTTAATAAATAATTTTGCTATTCCTTAAGATTTCCATTTCGCCTATTGAACAGAATCATTTGAAATATATATCTATTTATATTATATATTTCTGAATGTAGCTATATAACTATACTAAAATAAACTCGTCAGTAAATTTAAGGGTTTATTTACATTAAGGCAAGATAGTAGTAGCGTCTTATATTTCCAAATAAGGCTTATGTCGGAAAGCAAATTCTGCGTATGTATTGAAAGGGAGGCTTTTGCCATTCGAGAAGGTTCTTCTCCTGTGGGATATTCACTCCCTACGCTCATCGAGAAAAGGGACCCGCAGCATCCATCCCTGACAGTCTTATCTAACCAGGCTTTGCCAGGCATCGTGTAAATGGGGCTCAAGTTGAAAATGAAAGAAAAAAATTCACTTTCAAATTCATTCTCTCTCTCTCTCTCTCTTCAAGATAAATCGACTAAAATTTTGTCTTGTATAAATCATTTTGATCTATGTTTATTAATCACTAGATAATAAATTTAACCCCCTCAACTATTGAATTGGTAATTTAATGAATTTTGGATATACCATTTCCCTATTGATTAATTAGAATTTATAAATGATATTTAAATTATTTGAATTATTTCTTCATTAGAAAATTTATATTTTTTTAGTACATTTTCCCTTAAAAAGCGCAGAATATTATGTTGGGTATATTCGTCATAAAACGTAGATCCGCCTTATATATATATATATATACATGAAATCCGTTGAGGCTATATCTTAATAAGTACATATGTGTCTACTGAACGATTCACCTCTTGCTTACAATCATATAATACCTTCTCTTACTTCAAATCCTTTGAAAGGTTTTTACCCCCAACCCCCTCTCTTCTTCTAATTCACTTATAATATTTGTTTATTTAATTAAAAAATTATTAATTAATAAATTCTACATAACTTCCACAAATAGTTTATATTTTTTGTGTTAAAAATTAACATTAATATTATAATTTATTATTTTATTTATTTATTAATGGTTTTCTTTTGAGGGGTTGTTAATATTCAATATATACAATGCATTTTATACGTTCTGGAAAAATGCGTTGTAGTCAGACATTTTGTGGCAACTTGATATTTTATGATTATATTATTTTAATTTAGGATAGGAAAGTTAGGGCAATTTTATAATATAGACATGAATATTGATTAAACTAAAATATTTAATAATGAAAGATTATTAATTTATTAATCTATCTAATAAATACATCAAGAAAATTTTATGTTGATCTAAAAGCCTCAGAATTTTAGTGAATTTGGGGTTTTCAAAAAAAAGATTTAATTTACAATAAATATATTTATTTTTGAGGAAATTTATATGAATGAAAAAGGATATATAATTAAGTAATATAATTTATATAATTTCAATGCACAATTCACTTTCTCCCGTCTAAAAATAATAGAAATAAATATTATTAGAGTTTATGGAGGCAATTGTCAATTAAACATTATCGATTAAAAAAACAATAACACCTTAGTGTGTATTATTCTTTCCTAACTTTTTTCATACTTAATTTTTACTTTGTTTTGTTGTAGAAAAAACTCTTTGGCGACCCTTTGACGCCAAGAAAAATGATTGTTTTGTAATCAACTCTCCTAACTCTGTCTCTTAGGTTAGAGACAGAGGTCTAGCGTCACTGGTTCGCTTCCCGAGGGACGAAATTTATTTAAATCATATTGACTACCAATTGATTTAAATAAATATAGGGTAATATGTATTGGGGGAGGGTATTGTGTTATATATATGTCTAATGGCCTCCACTACAGAAGAGACAAAAAACTTTCTTTTTGATTTTATTTTATTTTTATATATATAAGTAAATAATGTTTTTTGTTAAAAATGCTAGGGTAGTAGATTTTGGCACCCAGAAGACTATATTGGGAGGTCTCGAGTCGGGGCTATACAGGCGGGGTATACACAGGACCCCTTTTAAAAGAAGGAAGCCGGAAGCCATCGTTATTTGAATATTTCAATATACACCTAATTCTCTTTTTACACGAATCATTTTTACACGAATTTCATTTAACACGAGTTAAAAAGTTAACATTTTTCTCTTTTTACACGAATTGTTTTGCTTTAA
>JAAAKE020009894.1:0-17568 GCA_010014785.2 Anisolabis maritima
GGCGAAAGGAGTCGTCGTCGTCCCTCCAAAAGTATCGAGGCTCTGGGGCCTTGAGAGTATTATTTTAAAAAATTAAAGTGATTAATTTTCTCAAAATATATATCGAATTTTCTTTCAAAATTATTGGACGAATATATAAATTAAGACCTCTATTGGAGTTTTGCCCCCCCCCCCCCTAACCGTTCTTGGAGTTAGGTACTGGGTCTCTTTTTTACCTCTGAAATATATTTAATTGTTAGATATAATCAAAACTTTAGAGACGGATTTCCCGTCCCATAAGCATTTTGGCCATCATGAATTGGGCCCTACGTGTCGGGGTACTGGGAGTGAGATTATCTCCCATTTTCCTACTCCTGGAGGAGACTTGGCATTTTTACGACAAGCGGGACTCCGAGGGGAGTTGCAACTTGAGATGCGTAATCGAAGATAATCCGATCATCAAAGCCACTTGCCTCCTTTATCAAAATCTTAAAAACAATGAGATTGTAAATTTGGGCTTAAAATTTCAATTGAATACTAGATCGCAATTATTAATTCTACGTCGTTTGGTGGTCTCTGAAAGAAAAAGGTTGGGAAGTGGAACACTAGAACATATATTTGATGACTTTCTACATTATTTATTTATAATTATTTTTACAATTTTTAATATAACGGTAAAATTTTTTATACATTTTTTGAATTATTGTTAAAAAAATAAAAAAAAATCCGGAGAGAATTTTTTTGCAATCGCAAGACTTTCTCTATATACAATATATTACATATATATAGGCTTACCAGACGTTCCGCTTTGACCGGGACTGTCCTGGAGGTCTCGGCGTCCCGACCAGTTTATTTTGTTCCGGTTATTTGGTAAAAGCCAAAAAGTGCAGATTATACATGAAGTAAAGATAGTGCAGCCGGGGGTAATGATGATTTGACAACTCAAATAGCCCGCTTTTACTTTTTGTTGCACATCTTGAGCACACTTTGCGAGTCGGTGTTTGTGACATTTTGTACTGTACATTAGATTAATAATCCCCAGATTGCCAAACTGAAACTGTGTGTTTACGGATGAATACATTTCAGCATGCCAGACACATCTGCACCAGTTGAAAGAGTATTTTCAATTATGAATATCATATGGTCGGAAGGAAGAGGTAGAATGGCTGAATCAAGCGTAAAAACTATTACACTGCAAAATTAACAGTGAACTAAATCGCAGATAATTTTTCGATGCCATTAAAAATAATAAAGAAAGAAAGTTCACGCTAGTGATATATATTAATATCATTTTATAATAATAAATTATGTTCAGATGTGTAATTAAAATTTTTTTCACTGATTTTTGTTAACCACTTTGTTATTTAGCCTTTTCAATCATAAGTACTTAGGCTAATAGGCGTTATTTTCTGTTTTGAGCATTTTTTTCAAAATTGTTCCGATTTGAGAAAAAATAATATGGCAGGCATACATATATAGGTAAGAGAAAATAAAAAACACTTATTTTAAATGGCACACTGCAAAATTAAATTAAATTATAAAAGCAGAAGGTCTTAGCTAATTTAAAATAAATGTGAATTTTTATTTTGACGAAAAAAGGGCGCGTGCAGTGGAAGGTGATCCCCTTATCAAGGTAAATAGTAATGAATAAAACCGCGGGTGGCGCGCAAAGCGCAACACAGAAAACGCAAGACGCAAGATGGTAATTGCGCATGCGCGTTTGCTGTCAGTAGTTTCTCCCCATTTCTCAGGCCAGCCAGCTAGGTTCCCATTCCCGTTCCCCTTGGCAGAGCAGAGAAGAGAGTTTTTGAGTTCACACCGTCTATTTCAAGTTCGTCTCTCGTTCTCTACTTTCTTAATTTCTTTTTAAGAAAGCAAGCCCAATTTCCTAAACGGAACGATATGAAAAATTCTGGATATAGTTAAAAACATCCATTTGTGTCTTTTTGTGTTTTTTTACCACCTCATTTGACATTTCATTGGTAAGTTTTATATTTCAAATTTAAATATATTTTTTAATTTTAATCCTTTTTATAAACCCTTTTTTTTAAGATATTCGACCTTTTTATATATACATTTTAACTAACATCAAACAAGCAACATGATTTCGTTTTTACCCAGATATATAACGTAAGTAATCAATTTAATTTATATTTTTAGAAAACCATTTTATTGTTTTAACTCCTTCTCCTTTAATTTTGAAACAATGCCAGATATTTTTGTCACCGATATTCCTTTTATCTTTAATTTTAAAACACACACTTTTTTGTGTAATAATTTTTACATGTGATTCTTTTTATTTTAAATATCAACAATCAATAATTTTATAATTATAATAATCAATGATTATTACGTTATTTGAATTTAAATAAGAACAATCATTTTTAGGTTACATATTTCAAATTAGTCATTTGCTGTTTATTTTTAGTATAATGTCAGTGTGAATTTTTTATGATAATAATTAAAAAATGTGTGAGAATACTTTTTAGCAAATATCAAGAGTGGGATGAGGCATCTCATCTGGAGCAGAGCCAGAAGAACACATCCGAGATTCATTACAACCCAAATTTTTTTTATTTGTCTTAAATAATTTTTGTCAAAATTATTTCCAAATTCACTATAAATATACTTATATTTACGCTTATTTATTTTCATATACATTTTTATTTATAAATTTGAATCAGTTTTAAAAAACAAATGCATACTATTTAGAAGAATTTATTTCACTAATATAATTATTTAGTTATGTGTTTCTCAACGTTTTTACTTGTTCACCTTCCAACAAAATGTTTTTGACATCTCTACAGCCCCTAAATAACCTTTTCGAAATTTTATCTAATTTATATTTTTAAGAGTGTTAGCGGTTTAAGCTCCATACTTTGTGATCCTTTGTTTTTTTTGCGTTCCATATTCAGTGTTCTTTCTTTGCCCTCTGAAGGGTTGTGATGTTGGTTTGTAGTCAGTTAGGGTCACATCAATCAATTTTTGACTACTTTCCTACCAGCTATTATTGCTAATTTTACCCTTTTGTATTTTCGACAACAATACAACACTCACTTTTCTTTTAATTGTTAATTAAAGAAAGATTTATAAAAATTATAAATTTTCTTACTTTTCCTTTGGGTGTATAACGGGAGATTAAAAATAAATTTACTATTTTAGAAAAAATATTTAAAATAATATTGTATTACTTTGTATTTTAAATATATATAATCAAATAAATTTTTAAATTTCATTCCTCATAAAAAATAATTTTCCGTTTTAATTCTTGCAATCTCTAATTCCTGTCGTCCCCAACTTATGCTAAAATCGACTTACTAAGGGAAGTTCGTATGTAACCCGTCATATATGTTCAGGGCTACCTGTACGTATTGATAGAAAAAATTTTACTTTTGAATGCATTTTATTAATTAAATAAAATCTTATAAAAATTTTATATATTTTCTCATAAAATAAGTCACTTTTATTTATAAATATAAATGCACTTCTATTTATATAAATGATTCACCGATTCACCTTAAAAAAAATACTATTGCATATTTTCTCAATAGAATTGCTCTAACTTTTATTATATCGGTATATTATATAAAGGTCAATCAATTAAATGAGAATTTCACGGTCTTGGCTAAATCTTCAAAAGGGATCGATGATATTCTATCCATACATAAAATTCTATTCATTTTATTGATTGCAAAGAGTTTAGAAATTTTTTATCTTTCCACTAAAATATTTGCTCTTTTTACCTAGTATAAAAATATTAAAAGCCATCCAAATTGATTTTATTGTTAGCTAGATTTTCAAATAAATCAAAATTTTTATTAACTCGAGAAAATTATTCTAATTAATGCCGATAAAATTAACAATGAAATCAAAAATTAAAATTGGGATTTTTTTTTATTTGAATTATAAAATTTCTCTCAGGGGCTCACACTGTGAAAAATGAGGCTAAGTTACCCAAGTTAAGACTGGCTTTTGTTCTCTCCCTTCTATGTCAATCTTTCCCCACTCCCCTTGTAAAGCGTCGAAATGTGAATGGCCGGCTTGCTTCTCCGCTCGCATTTGCTCTTGAGTTATTAATGCCGACCCCTAAGACATGGCAAGTAAAGAAAAATTAAATTAAACAAAATTATAACCAAGTTGTAATTTAGAAAGTATTATTTTTAGCAGTAGATTCAGTCCACGTGATATCTAGGACCTTAATCAAAATTTTTGGCTTGAAAATATAATTTTTCTTATTCTAAATTCCTATATTGTTTTATCTTTATTTGTAAATTTGTCTTTTAATTTTGACTTTCTCTTACCTATATATGTAATAGATAGAGTGAGAAAATATTGCGTTCGCAAAAAAATCGATGTCGAAATTTCAACTGAAATATACGTTTCGAGGTCCCCTGAGTCTAAAAAATAGTTTGTCTGTATGTGTGTATGTGAACATGATTTCTCAAAAACTAAAAAAAGTTCGAGGCTAATATTTTATATTTAAGCTAGGTACGTCGTCGCTTGCACCTCGACGTTTTTGAATAAAATTCGCCAACGGATACTAGTACTTTACTGATATAAAGTTTTGGGATTCTTATAATCCTAAATTGAGGGTTCCACACTTTTTTGAGATGGAAAATGACACATCTCAAAGATTATCTAATTTATTATAAGTACAGCCAATTTATTTAAAATCGTTATAATAGTTTAAGATAAAATCACAAAAAAACCTTAAAATGTACATGAGTAAAGTGGGCCACAAACAATTTGAAGGGGGTGAGAATTAATACATTTTAAAGATCATTTAATAAATAATTGATATATGATTTTTAATCAGAGTGAATTTTAAGAAAATCGAAAAAACTAAAAAAGTACATCAGTAAAGTAGTACTTAGTACTTTTTGACCGATTTTCTTGAAAAGCTTTGAGGACATGTGATGTGGATACTTAGCTTAAATATTTGCGATCACAATACTTTCTCACTATATATTACATAGCTAGGAAGAGAAAATAAAAATTAACCATATAAATTTATTTTAATTCCTAAATTAATAACCTAGCCTTCAAATTTCCCCTTCCTAATGACAAAGAAAAATAAATATAAATGCCAGTTTATTTTATATGATATATAGATTTAAAAATAATTTAATGACTTTGCTAATTTAAAGAAGTCTTAAAAATCTCCTCAAATTAAATTTATTTAAATCTTTTCTTTTCACAATTAATTCAATTTTATGAATAAAAAAGATGTGAACCGGTTCGATAAGTTTTTTTGAAATGCAAATAAAATACGTTAAAAGTTCAAGGAAAATTCGAAGAATCTAACAAACTCATTGATATCATGTGAAGGAGATAATGATAAAGATAGGTAGTTGTATTTGATTCTTCTTGACGATAAAAAATATTTTGACCTTAGAAGATGATATATTAATAACCATTCGTCATATCCTTAGTTGACCCAGAGACCTTAAGACGCCGATCCATTTATTCTCGTATTAGTGAATGAAGAATTTTTTATTTTACACCGTGTAGATCGAAAACGATAAAGAAAATTTTTCTATATCCTCTTACATTTAGAAGAAAGAGAGAGAAAATGCGCTTTTGCATTCGCTTTGGCTGTGTGTCGGTAGAAATCCATCCCGTATCCGATATTTCTAAGTAGAGCCCTACACTGGACGAAATTTTTTGACCACTTCCTATATCCAGGCCTTTTTTTTTACCAAGCTTGCTCATACCAGTCCATAAATTTTTCATGCCTGATTTATTTTTTATGGCTCACTTTCTTCTTAATTTGTTACACCAATTAGTATATTTCTCACAAAGAAATACTAATTTAGAAAATTTAATAAAAATGAATGGAGCAAAAGAGTCTCAAAAAATTGGTCTAATGGGTCTCGCACCTGGTCTCTCTGTCTGTGTTGGTGTTTCTCTTCTGGGATCCAGGCCGATTTTTAGCTATTTTATTTTCCGGAATTTTTTTTTGTTTTTCTTCTCTTTTTCACCTCAGATGTTGGAAAACAGAAATTTTTAAAATTAAAATTTATTTATTTTTTAATGCCCATCCCATGAATAGAGAAAAGCGAGAAAAGGATAGGATTATTTATTATCCAGATAGGAAAATAGATGGTCTGGGAGGGGGGATAAGCCTTTCCCTTTAACCAATATTTTTTATCACAATTAAAATAATTATATATCATATATAATAGATTTGTTGTAGCTTAAGGAAGGACGAAAAAATTAGAGAAAGGTCGGGCAACAACAACATGTATTACAAGTTATCAAGCCACCAGAAAGTATCTAGCTAGAGCGTATAGCAATAAATACAATATAATAAATTTAATTATCTAAACAAAATAAACATAAATAATTTAACTTAAATGTAACAATAATATATTTTCCAAAGCAGTTTTGGAGTCACTAGTGCCGCTTCCAGCATATCTCAACGAAGGGACAATCACTTGAAAATAAAATTTGGATTGAGGCAAAAACGAAAAAAATAGATTAAATGGTCGTGAACTAGTTCTGGTTTTTGACGGACACACTGTCAAAACGAATACAACAACGTTGTATTTTTTAATTCTTGAGGAGGGAAAATGCGCTAAAACTTATTATTATGAATAGCAAACGTATTTTCGTTGGTCTGCCAAAAAATAATGTGCGCCCATTTAAAGTGGCTTAAAAAAGAATTATTTAATCAATCATACAGCAGGAAGTATTTTTTATGTTTGTTTTAATGAAAAAAAATCAAAATTTTTTTATATTATAATTATTTCTTTATTTTTTCGTTTTTTTTGGCCGACTTTAAAAAAAAGTTCTTCAAGAATAAAAGATATAAAAATTCTTTCAATCCAAAAGTACTCATTAGTTAATAAGACATTGCACTTGGGACTACAAGAGGCTCTATTTGTGCCCAACCCAACCCAATTCTCATAACTTAATCGTAATCCCAGAGGATTTGATGACACTTTGGCAATTTTCTTGGGCTTCGAATCCAACCCCCCTTCCTCTATAAATTTTACCGACTACACGACAGCATCCGCTATTTTTTGGTGAAACCGGCGCTCGGCGCGCGCAGTGAAATTAATATATTAATTCAGAACTGGGATGTGATAGCTCAAATGCGAGGTGCCATAGGTTTCGTCTACTCGAGTAATAATCGACCCAACAACTCGCAGCTGGGTGAATTCCACCCCCGTAGGTCCTAAATAGATTCAGCAGACCATAAAAATGCAGAGGTCAGGCTCGAATTCTTTGTAAATTTATAATTAAATTTCAACATAATTAATTATATAATTTTTATCTTCAACCTTTTTCATGTTTTGAGCCTAAGAAGATATTCATTTTAATATTCAAATTTTGCATAATTATTTTAAAAAATAAAAAAAACAATAAGAGAATATTCATTTATAACATAAAAGTTTTTTGAAGGGGGGGAGGGGGAATTTACTAACATCTTATTTATTCTTACACATTGGCGGAGACACTTTGGTCTCAACATCCAAAACTTCCACCCCCACCCTGCGCTGCTATGTGTCTATCAATCATACGCCCGATTATTTCTTTCTTTTTACTACTTAATATTAATATAATTTTTAATGTATTTTTGTCACTTTTTTCACCTTTAACTTATAATAAAGATCTTTTCTTCCTTCTAGTAACATCTTTGGATTAAAAGTAAAATGTCCCAATTAAACAAAAACCTTTTACTTGAACAATGGAAGTGAAAAGAATGCACTATATTAAATATTTATTACATATTGAGTGTCACTTTTAATTAAGTACTTAAATTTCTTATTCTTAGGCGTTAAACATTCGTTAAATATATAAATTGTTGAAGCTGCCAATCTAAGACCTGTAACCTGTATTTTCCCAATCTGGTCAGAGAGCTCAGAGCTTTTTATTAAAATATATAGAAAAAAAATAGTTATTTTATACATATACTAGCTGTACAGTCTGCCTTCGGCGAACTACACGCCTAACTAGGGGACTTCGCCCCTAGATCTCCTGACTTTTCTATTCGATCTTTGTTTTCCTTATTTAGCATTAAAAAAAATATATAATAATCTTTTGTCAAACCCAGACTGGGGGGAAGGAAAGGGGGAATTTGAAAGAAACTACATGAAGCTTCATATAAAGTAGCCTCTAAAATTGGAATATCCAAAAACCCTGTCCTGCTTGTAAATCAATAAATAAATATAAATTTTAAAACTTTACTTTAAGCTGAGCTGATCATCACCTGTTATTAGTTAATATTTATTTGTTTTTTGGATATGGAAGCATAAGGTCCAGCGGACCTATAATGACCAGTGGTCACATGCAACCAGGAAGAACAGGAGAAGGAGAGAGTGGGGACTTTAAAAGGTGCTTGTTGAGGTTGGATTTGAAAGATTGGAGATTGCAAGTTTTAGGGAAGCGAGTAGCAGGGAGATCGTTCACGTCACTCCAGTCACGGAAGGTCATAGGGATAAAAGAAGACTAGAATTGACTAGTCGCACGTTTAACGACATGGGACGATGCCTCCGTTGTATTGATGACAAACGTCACTTTTGGACGAATTTTATATATTTAAGATTGTGTTACTTAAAAGATTAAATATGTTATAATGCTGGCTTTTATATCCACCGCGAAATTGGATGGTCCCTGGTTCAGACAGGGAGGCACCTAATATGGCTAATCAAGTCAAATCAATCATCTCATACATATTATCTTAAAAGATATATTTACTTAAAGTCTCATGGAACCTTGTTTTTAAAGTATCACTTATTTCAAACAAAACCTATTTATTTTTCCAAATGAAAAATAATTTAAAAATTAACAACTATTCGAGATTATGATTATAATTAATTAATTAATAAATTATTCCTTGGAATGACATCACATAGATGCATTCACTTTGGCAATTTGACTTTGGTTTGTGTTTTTGCTTTTGAAAGTTCCAAGATGCCAAAAATATCTTATATAAATAGAAAACTCTCGCATATTAAATCAATTTACTCATAAATTGTATTTTTTTATAGGGAAAGCTGCCAATATAGCCGTCACATTTTGAATATTTTTAATAAAAATAAAGTTATTTACCAAAATGTTCGAGCTTTCAATTCAAATCTTTTACAAAGTCCTGGGCATATCAAAGGAATTGACCATTTAAGAGATGCCAGACTTAATAAGGTATTATTTTTTAATGATTATCATTAATTATTAATATTAATCTTCCGCTTTAATGCTCGGTCTCGCTCTTGACATTACACTTTGGGCTTTGTCATTTTTTTAAAACTAAGTCCCAACCGACCAAGATATCTCCATTTGGAATTTTACTCCACATGTATGAAAAAAACGTATATGTTAACTGTGAATACTTCGTGAGTAAAAAATTAAAAACCAGCTACGGATATGTCACTGATCTAGAGAAATTTCTTTGGCTACTGTATTTAATAACAAATTTCTCAAAATACTTACATTTACTACTTGAAATGCAGGCTCATCGCTTAACTGAATTAAGACCCGGCAATCCCAGAATTCCTTACTATTTATCTTTTATTTATCTACATTCTCCGCTTTAAAATCATCGATTGATAAGAAGGAAAGTCGTTCGTTAAGTGACCATTACCTGCATTATTCATCTAATTGGATTGGTTACTATGCAAAAAAAAACCATTTTGATTTCATCTAATAATAATATGTTACGAGACAGAGTTAATTAAGTGATTATCTTAATATTAACCCTTTGTTGTTGTTTTCAGGGCCTCGCATTTACTTTAGAAGAAAGACAACGGTTAGGAATCCATGGATTAATGCCTCCCAGGTTTAAGACACAAGAAGAACAAATTTCCTTATGTAAACTTAGTATTAGTCGATATCAAGAAAATCTCAATAAATATCTTTATCTTGTTGAATTGCAGGTGAATAAGTTTTCTTATTTCTTTACTTGAATGAAAAGATTATTTTTCTTAATTCTTTATTCATTATCTTTAATGAAATATTTGAAAAATTTTTCTACTTTTTTCTTCACGCCTCTCCTTTCGCCTAAAACCATATTAAAAATTTCATTTTACCTTTTAGCATTGGCCTCATTTTGTAGGGAGAGGAGGGAAGATTTTCGGCAATGTTCTTTTTATTGGAATATATATTTAGGTTTTGGTTCCATTTGAATATTTAGAAGGATGTTTATACCCTCCTCCCCAAAGAACCTATTCTCCCTTCAGAAAAAAAGTTTTAAGAAATGACGTCTCTTTCTTAATAATGATTAATAATTATTTCAAGAATTAATTTTTTATTTTTATTTTATTAAAATAAAAATTTTTGCTATTTATCAGCTATAAATAACCAATATTCTTTAAATATTAAAATTAAAACCATTTTTGATTAAGAGTGAAAAGTCACCTTTTTTATTGAAAAAATGCTCATATCTTATGACTTTTCACATTTAAAAATTTAAAATCTGGTAAAAAATTATACCGAAAATTTTGTTAATAATAAAGTCTGGATAGAATAAGTGTGTGGAAACTTTTAGTTTGAAGGATTCATTAATATCTACTAAAAAATAAAGATTGGCACTCTTTTGCACATTTCTGAAACCGAAATGTTGATATATTTATCAGAAACGTTATTCAACGAGTTCGAGATATATTCACATACACGTCAGATTAAAAGCTTCCAGATCTCACCTTTATTTATGACAAAATTTTAACTTTACGAAATATGAGGATTTAAAATTAGTATACAATATAGAATTATATTATGATATATTTGTATTTTTCAGGATCGAAATGAAAGACTATTTTTTCGATTACTCTCCGAAAATATTGAACAATTGATGCCAATAGTTTATACTCCAACTGTTGGCTTAGCTTGTCAAAAATTTGGTCTAATTTATACAAAACCAAGAGGTCTTTTTATTACGATTCATGACCGAGGACACATCGCCGATATCATTAGAAATTGGTATTTATTTTTTGATATTAAAAGGGGATTTTGTATGAAACAATTCTATTAGATTTACTAATATTTATTTGGAATACATAAATAACATTTATTATAAATATAGAAATAGAATATATTGCATTTGAATATTTAATAATCTTTTATAAAGAGAAAATCAAAAAGATGATCTGGCCCTATTTACTTATTTCATCTGTTTCGTATTATAATTTAGAAAACAGACCTTAAGTAGGCAACTGAATTGGGAAAAAATATTTTTTTAAGTTTAGAAATTAGGAATGTGTTGTTACTTAATTCTAAGGGTGAAACATATGATATGTTACTAATATTAATCGCAATAATTGAGATTCTTGATAATCACTTTCGTATTCAAATTATAAAAAAAATTACTAATTTTTATATTGGATACTTTTAAAATGAAATTCTTTGAAATTCTCTAGATTTAATTGTGATAATAAAATAAAGATAAATGACATAATACCTTTTTACAAGAGACAATTAACTATATACAATACTTTTATTTAACAATTTATAGAAATTATCAAATTTCTAAATTTTACAAATAATAATATTTCATTCTATATATGTGTGGGCTGCATTCTTATAAAACTAATTATTATTTCTATATAGCACTTTTATAATTTTAATTTTTCTTTTCACCTATATGTTAAAAGTTCTTTATTTTTAAATGATAATTATTTGATTGACACATTCTAAATTTAATTCTTAATTTAAAAAAAGAATCTTTTTTAATTTAATAACGAAAAATCTTCTCATTACAATTAAAAGGTTCATTTTTTTTGAAAAAAAAATCAACAGTGTTTCTCAACTGACCTTTTGCAAATTTAAAAAATTTTTGCTTTATTTATTATTTAATAATTTATTTTTTGAAAAGAAAAATTTTTCTTTTCATATATATATATATATATATAAATATGTATCAAAATTTGCAAATTTATCTTTTTCCAAAATTTACTACACATTAGTTAACATTAGAAACTGTTTTTTAATAAATTAGAAAATAGAAGATCAAGGAAATTATTCCTGAAAGAGTGGCCCTTCAACATCAGAAAATCTGGAGTAGTGATTAGCAATCCCTTACCTTGCCTAGTAAAATATAATTTAATTCTACCCTAAATATCTAATATTCCTAGTAGGCCTTTTAAAAGTATTATACCAAATTCTTTCAATTAATATACTACATGAAGTATTTTTTTTATTAAATAACCGCCAATGAAAAAAAAAATTGTGAACAATGGATTTTTCAGGGAATGCTCGAGGACCTTTACATAGATTCGCAAAAGAATTTGAAAAATCGTTCATCATTCTAATATGACATTTTTAAGTTTTTAAAACTTATTAAGCTTTGATTTAATAATTTTTAAAAATTCTATTCATCCAAAGAAGATTTTCTTCTATCGACGATTTTTCGATCCTTTTTAGAACAAGACATGTCCATTTATATCCAAATATCTTTTTGATAATATAAATCTAATTTTTAATTTGAATTCTTATTTCACGCTTTGAATCAAGTTTTTATTTATTTTAGACGATTGTTCTAGTTTATTTACATTTATAATATATTAATTCAAAGAAAAAAAAATTCTTTCTAAATCTTCCTAATTTTATTTTCTTTTTTTTTATTTTCAATGCCCATTTGTGTATATATATATATATAAATAATTTTCATCTTTTGACATCGTAGATCTAAAAAACAACAAACATTATTATATTCTTTGGGAAACCCCCTTTTTGTTTTGCCTTTTCCTTATTAATTTCTTTAACTAACTCATTTCTTTATTTATTGTCTCATCTTTGTTTTCACCCTCTTGTTATTGTGTTCTAATTCCAAAAAACTTTCCCCCACTTCATATACTTTGTTTTGGTCTTTTTTTTATGTTAATGTTTTTGTTGAATTTAATTATTTATTCCGATTAGTAACATATATATTAGCCTCTAAAAACTCGTACATTTTACTCCTCTCTCAGCCAAAACCATATCATTGACTTTATCGAAAATTTCACAGCTGTTTATGGAGCTTCAGGTGCATCTTGGATACTTGTTCTGCAGATCATCGTGCGTCTTGGATACTTGTTCTGCCACGCCTCCACTCATTTATCCAGAGTCAAATCCTTTCAAAAGAAGGGCAAAAGTTACTCACTCTAGGCAAAATCTTCTCATCAATTTCCTTCGCTATTATCTCTTCCAGGAAAATTACACTATTACCATTTCTTACTGGCACTTAAAATTAAGTTTGAGTAACTGTTAAACGACGAATTAGCACCAGAATAACTTGTGACTATAGGATATTAACCCTTAAGAAGGAAACTTTATGGTATCATATACAAATATCACTTTCGTTCTCTATTAGTATTCGAACCAAGTTACTTATCAAACCATTCTCGTAAATAGTATATATTTAAACTTTTAATAATTTGATATCACTTCTTGTATCTTCAATGAAAAATAATTTTAACAAAAATTTTTGCTTCTGGGAATCGTTGAGAACCACTGATAATTTAAGCAGCAATTTCATTTTTATTAGGCATAAAATTACTGAAAAATCTTAATGCAATCGAACCTGAATAAGTGGGAGATTATTAAGACTTAGCTCTTAATCCGAATCATTTTCTACAGTGATTGTTTTTCCATTTTTCAACAACTCGGAAAGAGTATCTTAGAAAGAAATTTTGTTTTCATCAACTTCAATTGTTTTTTTGATTTCATATTTACTTTCGTATTTATTTAGAATTAATTTCTTCAAAAAAAAGTTTTAATGCCCTTATAATAAAAATATTTATTTTTTAATTTTATCTTAAATTTCAAAATACTCTACAAAAGTATCATAAAAAATTAAGACTCTGGTTGCCTATTGGGAAACCTCTATGAGTAGGAATTTTGAAACCCACTTATCCAGGCACTTTCGACTGTATTCGTTTGTTTTTCTGGATTTTAATTTAAAAAAAAAAAAATCAATAATTTTTTGGTGATTTCAGGCCAGAATCTGATGTGAGAGCTATCGTAGTAACGGATGGAGAGAGAATCCTGGGCCTTGGGGATTTGGGTGCATGTGGTATGGGAATTCCTGTAGGCAAGTTAGCCTTATACACTGCTTTGGCAGGCATCCCACCTCAACAATGCCTGCCTATCACCCTGGATGTGGGAACTAACAATAAGGTCGGAGTCAGTCACCTAATCTGCTTTAAGTTTTCTTCCTTTTTTTTAAATTAATTTATTCATCAATAATTATGATTAGAAATTCTATTTTTTAATTTTTTTGCGCTCTCTTTTTGGATACATTGAAATGATAATTGAACTTGCAAGTCCAATTGAGTTTGGCACCGCTGATCTAAAATTTTTTTGAATTATTATTTATTACTCTTATCAATGTTTTATGTTCTTAATTTTCATTATTTAAGGGAATTTGGGAAAATTTTAAATAACTTTTTGTGGAATGCAATGTTTTTTTTAAACTAACCCAAATTTTTATGTAATTTCAAATATGAGCACCATTATTTAACAAAATAATAGAATAATTTATTTGACATAAACTAATATATTTTTCTTTTATTTATTCAGACTCTTCTGGAAGATCCACTTTATATAGGGCTTCGGCAAAAACGAGTTACTGGTCCAGAATATGATGAGTTAATTGATGAATTCATGCAAGCCGTCGTTCAACGATATGGACAAAATACATTAATTCAGGTTTTTATTTTATTATAATCAAATCTTATTATAAATAATCATTTTTTACTCCCAGACTTGAGAAACTAACTCCCTGGTACTTCTAACACATAGAAAGTTTTGATCTAAACTAGTAGTATAACTAAAATATTTTTAAAACTTTATGAAAATTTTTTATGATAAGAAAAGTTCCTAATTGAACATTGGATGTTCATATTATATTATTTTACAAATTATCCTATATAATGATATTATCCTTTTTTTTTAGTTTGAAGATTTTGCAAATCATAATGCCTTTCGACTTTTGGCTAAATATCGAAATAAATATTGTACATTCAATGATGACATTCAAGGAACGGCATCTGTTATTGTAGCTGGTATTCTTGCTGCAACTAAACAAACCAAAAAGAAACTTTCAGATAATAAATTTCTATTTTTTGGAGCTGGAGAGGTGTTTTTTTATTTTTTATTTTCATTTAAAATAATCCATAATTGCATATTAAAAAAATTTTTAAGGCGGCTCTTGGAATCGCATATCTCACTTGTCAAGCAATAATGAAATTTGAGAAATTATCGGAAGAAGAAGCGAGCAAAAGAATTTGGATGTTTGATATTGACGGACTTTTGGCTAAAAACAGGCCAGAAGGGAATCTCGAAGGTGAGTTTAATTTTATTTATTCATAGGATCTTATTTTATTTTTTAAATTTATCCACTTTAATATTTCTGATAAAAATTTATAGATATATAATAATGAAAATACTATGTATAAATGAGTCTTGGTACATGGAATATTCTTTTTTTGGTATTGTTGATATAATAAATATATAAACAATTGGCGTAACTATCGCTCGTGCGAACGTTGCAGGAATTTGACAAAACTTCGAAGGACGTTGCCTTGTTCTTTCAGATTTAAATATATATTTTCCTCTTAAAATGGGGTATCTTAATATTTGTCTGAAGACTTTGTATACCCAAAAGTTACTTAAGTATATGATGATAGTACTCGAATGTTGTGGGAAGAGGCACATTTCTACGCAGTTATGCCACTGAGTATTAATAAGTGATGAGAGTATTAATCAAAAACTAAAGTATTTTTCCATAAAGACACTGTGGAATCTTTTTTAAAATGCACCGTCACTTTTATAAAGATGTGGATGTCCCCTAATGCAGGCCTTTTAAAATAAAATTCTAAGTTTAATTTAATTATGAAACCGAGATTAAAATAAAATATTAAAATCGATATTTTCTAAAATTTAGATTAAATTTTCTTATAAGTTATTTTTTATAGACATATTATATAAAAACTAGGCAAGTTTACCAAATGTTTAAATACAGTATTTTGTATAATATTTCAACATTATAGCCTATGACAAAAATGTATGAGACATTTTTGGGGATACTCAACCACACGAGTACTGAAGTGGGCCTGGCGTTCGTTATACAGGCCAAAATATTTACAAATAAATTGATATGAGAGGGACGGGATATATATATATATATATTTTTATATAAAACTGGTTTTTATTTTCCCGTATTTGCTGAAAGCAAAAGTTTTATAGACTATTTAAAATAAAATTAATTTTGTGTTTTAGGACACAAAGCATTATTTACTAAGGATCATCCTCCAACAAAGGATTTTAAAAAGCTTGTTGAAGAACTGAAACCATCAATGTTAATTGGTATGATAAATAGAAAAAAATAAAGAAATTGTTTGATATTAAGATATATTATTAATAAAATATTTCAGGTGCTTCTGCTGTAGCAGGAGCATTTTCACCAGAGATTATTGAATTGATGGCGTCATTTAATGAAAGGCCAGTTATCATGGCGTTAAGTAATCCAACTAGCAAAGCTGAATGTACCGCTGAACAAGCAATCACTCATTCTCAAGTAAACGATTCAGATTAATAATTATTTTTATTGGAAGGAATAGAAACCAGCTGGGTTTGCCAGGCCACCTTGCATCCTTCATTTTGTAAATATTCCCTCAGATAAGTTTATTTCAACAGAACACCACACATGCAAAAAGATTTGCAAAATGAAGGATGTAAAGTGGAGTGATAAAGGCATTTCTCAATCCAGTCTATCATCTTTTTATTTTCTTGATTATTTTTGTCTACTAACCACTTTTAACATTAGTGTGTGTCATCTCTTTTATATCTATCATTAGGAACTGAATAAAAATTCTCACCACAATTTTTAAATACGAAATTATCATCGATCGACTTTAATACGGAAGATATTGTAATCATTCCAATTTTGAATTCTCGAAATCTTTACAGATTACCTAGGAATAAGGCTATTTGTGACACGAATCAAGTGTTTTTGATATGATATCTGTCCGTATCTCTGTGAACACGGGTAGAGAAAATTCGAAGAAACGGAATTATATAAATTTCATATTTTAGCTTCCGAAGTAAATATTTTAATTTGAAAAAAGGAAATGGGAATTTATGACATTTTTCACTTTTATCTGTTGCTGTTTATTCGATATTTCAAAAAAATTTTTAACAAAAATTCTATAAAAGTAATTACTGACAAATTTTAATTTTAGATATGTCATAACTTTCCATAGGACAGTGAGTGCGAGATGATTGATCTGATGACGATATATTGATAGTCCCTTGACTCATTGTTTTGAAAACCACCACCTTTTCAAAACAAACCACTATTATTCAATAACTTTTGCTATAATCTTTCTAAGTAACTATCAGATTAATGTTTTTTTTATGTATTCATAAAATTTCTGTCAACTTGCAGTATTCAAAAAAAAAAAAAAAATTGAGGGGAAGAATTTTTTTTCCGTCCGTCATGATATAGCTATATCTTTAGAAAGCTTCTAGGAAGGTTTTGTGGTAAAACCTCTTTACTTTACGTTAATTTTAAAAAAATTAAAGAAAATCTAAAACATTTATAAAATTAAAATTAGTAACGCTCTTCCCCCCCCCCCCCCCCCCCCCCCCCCCCCCCCCCCCCCCCCCCCC
>JAAAKE020009894.1:17578-28700 GCA_010014785.2 Anisolabis maritima
ACGTGTACGGGAGGTGTTGTGGGAAAAACCTTTTTTTTTACTTTAAATTTTAAAAAAAAAAAAAAAAAATACAAAAACTATAAAAAAAAAAATGGCACGAACCTCCCCCCCCCCCCCCCCCCCCCGCTCTTCTCTTAAATATTCATCTTTTTATTTTTTTTAAACAATATTATTTAAATAAGTTGAAATTATTTTATAACACTCGAAATATGCATATTTTACAGGATGAGCTGATTTTCGCTCTTTGTTAATATCATTGATAGTTTAAAAGCTAATATAATATCATAATAATAAGCCTTAATAAAATTTATCTAAATAACTCATTAAAAAAATACAATTACCTTTAAAATGATTGAATTGTAGTTTTCTTTTTATTAAAAACAGATTTTCAAATACACATTTACACAAATACTGATTTCATAAATAATAAAGTATTGTTCCTTCTTTGATGTTCGTTTTCATTTGGAAGTTGCTTGCGCAAAGGTATCACCTTTGAGAACACCTGGTTTAGTTCATCTGTATAAGGATTTCCAAACCAAAAATGCAAATTAATTACCATTGAATTCTACATAATTTCTAAAGACAAATTTGATTATTTAAATCATTTACACCTTTCATTTAGAAATTAACATTTTTATAGTTTCTTAATAATAATGTACATTTCAGGGAAGGGCTCTGTTTGCCAGCGGATCTCCATTTCCTCCAGTCAACTTCGAGGGAAAAAGTTATAAAACTGGACAGGGAAATAATGCCTATGTTTTTCCTGGGATCGCAATGGGCGTCATCATATCTGGAATGCATCACATTAGTGAAGACATCTTTCTTATTGCAGCTCAGGTAACTTATCGAATTATTCAAATTTAATAACATATATATATATAGAGATGTTTAACTTTTATCTTTCATCGATTATGTTCTAATTCATAATACATATAGGTACACATATATATAGGCCTATATTTAAAATTAAAAAAGGTAACCAAAGACCAGACTTTCTATTTATTTATTTATTTTTTATTTAAGACTGTTGCTGATATGGTTGAAGAAAGTGATTTCCAAAAAGGATCCATTTACCCACCTTTGGACAAGATTAAAAATTGTTCATTAGAGATTGCTACTAATATTATGATTTATGCATATAAAGAAGGTAAGGTACAAAAGAGTATTATTAATATATAAATACCCTTTCAACCATTTAAATTTTATTTTTAAGATTTTCAAAATATCAAGCGAGAAATTTTAGTAAAAAGAATCCCTTTGAAATGGGAGTGGAAAAAATTTAAATAATATATTTATTTGACAAAAATTGTAAAAATTCCTTATTATTTCGAAAAAATATTTATACGATCTCATTGGATTCCTTTAATAATTTTAACATATGGGAGGAATTCAAAAAATCGTCGAGGGCTTACGAATCTCTTAAATCCTCGCCTAATTTTTTCCATATTTTTAGTTTCTCTTCTATATATAATATAATAATAATACTGCATGTGTAATTCGAAAAGAGCTTTTTGAGTCAAAGTGCCAGTCTGATTTTATTTTTAATTAACCAATAGTTCTTACTTTCTCTTATCTATATATGTAATATATAGTGAGAAAGACCGTAAAAAATTGATGTCAAGACTTTTTTAATTTGTAATTATAACTTATTAATATAGTTAATGAATTGACTATTAAATAATTTTTTTACCAAAATGTAATTTATTTTTGGTAGTAGTCAGTAGTGTTGCCAGGATTTGTGTTTGGAGAGGGCGTGGTTTATTTCGTATACGTTATTAATTTAAACTACTTTAAAAGGAAAAATATGGGGAAGATTTTAGTAATATATTTCTTTCGATCCAGCTGCCATATGTACGCCGGAGGCTCTTTTCGAAGTAGACACTATATCACAATTTTATTTATATAATTAAAATAATTTCAGACATAGCTACAATGTATCCTGAGCCGAAAGACAAGAGAGAAGTAATTCGTGTCAACACCTACGATTACCACTATCAGTCCTCTTTGCCTGAAGTCTATCATTGGTCCTCTTTTTCATGGTGATTTTTCAGGATCTCAAATGATTAACATCTGGTTTTTGTCATTTTTCTTCATACTAAATGAACCAAAGTAGTTTTCATTCTATCATTTATTTAACTGCCTTACAAATAAAAATAATTTCCTTTTGATGCTCTCAAAATAATTTATCACCTTTAGATTATTTAAAATATATCTTTACTATTCCATAATATTTTATATTTATCTCTGTCCAACTTAATCATGGGTGAATCTCTTAACAGAAATTATTCTTTGATATGATCAGTATTAAACTTTTAATTATTTAATATTTCAAAATTTGTTTCAGTATTAATTTTTTAATTCATTTATAAATGAATTATTGTTAGAATTAAAGTTAGATTACATATATTATTGTATTGTTCACTCTTATTCAAAAATACAAGAGACGTTGTTTGAAAAAAAAAAATATATTTCATTTCCTAGTTCACTAATTTAGTATAATGGTAAAATAATTTATTATTATATACTTTATATATTTTCCAATTTTTCTTTATATAAGGAGGAATGATGGTGCTTTTTCAACTTCCCAATCTCTTGCTCATTTAATGAAATTTTTCTCATCAAAACTTTGCTCTTATTATTATAGCGTGTTATTGTGCTGTGCGCTTTAGTGCAAGATTGAGGTGAGCAAGTCGACCACCAGTGGATTCTGGTTCGTGGCCAAGGTGCTACTTATGCCCATTCAACACTATCTTCTTGCAAATATTAATATCGTCTACGATATATTGATTGGTGGTCTGGGGTACCTGATTAATCGTTTACACATACATACATACATAGATTTTGAATGTACTTGACGTACTTACCTCTTTGAGTCTGAATATACCATTTTTCTAATGATGTCTGTGTGTATGTTCGTTAACACGATAACTCGAGCACACTTTAATGTAGATCAACCAAATTTTACATACCTGCATTAGAGCAAAATTTTAAATCTCTATCAACTTTTGGGCTATTTTTAGCAATCGGAAGTGGTATTTTATAAGAAGCGTTTTTCTGAAAATCATAATAACGCAAATATGATTTCATGGAGTCGAATTAAATTAAGATATATACATATGTTAATAGAATGTCAGTAAAACTATTTTTCCTATCTTTATGTATAAGAGAAATTTGAGAGGAGGCAACTTCTAACCCTATTCAAAGCTCAGATTCGTTCGTGTCTTGAATATGGGTCCCACCTATGGAGTGGGGCTTCTCAGCATGCTTTCTCTTCTCATGACGCGGTTCAAAAGCGTGCGGCGAGACGAGTCACTTACTGTCTCCTTGCAGCCACTCGACCACAGAAGTCTCTGCATTGACACTTTTTTACAGGTATTATCATGGTCGATGTTCTGCCGAAATAAAATCCACCATTCCTCCAAAAGTGTTAATTTATGTATGTCATTTATATTTTCTGAACGGAAAAATTGTTCACACATTTGACATTCATAATTTAAAACCTTTTTAAGATATCCTGAGGTTTTATTAATATCAATATATTCCGAAAAAGTATTTATCTTAATATTTTGCCACATTAGAGATGTGGAAACTGTGCTGTTCGTCTATCATCACATTCTCTATTGGATTCCTCATCGCTCAAGAGAATTTTATATGATAAGAGAAGTCGTTCATCATCACCTTCACAATTCTTTGATACTTTATAATGGGTCATATTATTTAATAATCGTTTTATAAGCAGCAAGCAGTGAAGATGATGGTTTGAAATTGCAGCCTCTTGTGACACAAATAAATTTTCTAAGGATCTTAATTAAAAGATCTAAGAGTAAGATACTTAAAACCAAGTTTCGAAAGATGATTCCAGAGGTCGAATGGATTTTTTAATGCTGAAATTAATAAATGTAACGAAAGAAGGGATGGGATTTCCATTGTTAATAATTTAATTCCATTCAATTTTTCAAGGCATGATGCCAAAAAGACAAATGAATGGAATCTCTAGTAACTCTAAAAGATTAAGGATAAGGAACATAATTCAGTGAGTCAAACGACTCGAGGAGTAGGCAGATTGAGGCCTCGAAGTCAACCCAAACAAAACACCAACAACACAACACCCAACCAAGCCCGCCCTAGACCTCAGAGCGAAATCCAAACCACCACCACATCCACATCCACTGATCAAACTTGGGGACTAGCAAGATTGCGACCCCGAAAACAAAAACAAACCACCTCCACCATCATTTCTTAACACAAAACTCTTGAAAATGGTTCCAAAAGGAGAGCCGAAACGTCGAATTAATTTAAACAATCAACGCGGACCAACTCGGGAAAACATTATTCCACATGTATATATATATATATAAAACAAAAAATAATATATGTGCTACATATATATATTCTGGAAGGTTTCCGCGGTTGGATATACGTATGAAAACATTATTCCATATATTATATATATATATGATCGAAAGGAGAAAATGTGCATGAAGCCTTATAATTCTTTGAAAATACCAGAAAACAGTACATACATTATTTTTTGTTTTATATATATATATATATATAATATATTATTTGCTACATTTATATAGTAAAAAAAAGAAAATACGTATAAAAAATAAATAAATATATATATGTTAAACTAAAAATTATATTAAAATTACAATTATCAAAATTATAGAAAATTTAAATATTTACCTCTTTCTGGTGTAACCAGGTGTTAAATAGGTAATCCAACCTCAACAACCTTTTAAAGTCCCCACTCTCTCATATTCCTGTTCTTTCTGGTTGCATGTGACCACAGGTCATTATAGGTCCGTTGGGCCTTATGCTTCCATTTGCAAAAAAAAAAAAATTCGTTAGAACTAGATATTTGCTCATAAACACCTAAGGTGACAATACTTATTATTATTATATAAATAAATAATAAGAAAAAATCATTCAGAAATGCTTAAAAATATAATAATTTATATAAATAAAACATTGAGGATATTATTAAGAATTCTGTGGGCCTCCGAATCTGTCTTTAGATAAATCTGTTCCATATAAGAAACAATTTTGGATCTTTTATTACCTGATACGTCAACAAGTTGAGGAATCTGGTTTCTTTCCTTTTTTATGGGACTATTTTGTTCAGGCTTGAAATGTTAATGACATACTCTAAATCTCGTATATCGATTGTTAAATTGCCTAGATCCTGACGAATTAGCTGTGTTAACCAGAGATGTTCTAATTTTTCAGGTTTAAGCAACAAAAAGTTTCCTTTTTCTTCAAATGGAAGCAAATTTGAAATACTTTCTCGATGAGCACACTGTTGCTGAAAATAAATAAGTAAATTTTTATACAAATTATATAAATGCTTGTAGCTTTTACTGAAATCTTATTGTACTTACATTTGCCTTGATTAATAATTGTCAAATAATTAATAATAGTGGATAAATATATCGTGGTATTGATAACAAGTCGGCCCTTTGACGAATCCACCTCTGGTATCTATGACAAAATTACTAACATAAATCTATATATTCCACGAAAAATATTAGTGTAATCGTACCTGAGCCTCTAAGTTCCTCATTTTTACTTAATTAATATTTATTAATTTCCGAAAAAATTGGATACAGCCAGGAATCTATCACAGGTCTTACTCTCACCCGATTCTAACACTCTCATATTCTTTAGGTAACTCCAAATTTTTTCTGAGATCTGAATTAATAAATATTAATTATAGGGATTTAAATATTATTTCATAGACTGATATATATATATATATAGTTTAGAATATATCTATTAAAATTGACAGTCAAGCACATACCCAAAACTGTTTCGAAACAAAAGGTAAAAAATCAAGAAAAATTAACTTTTTTTGGATTTATATTGAAGGTGAATTGAACTTTTACTTATTTTTTTTATGATATATTCTATGATATGTTGCTTATTTTCTTTATATCTAAAAGATCGAAAAGATAATAGAAATTAAACAATATTTTCAATATATTTTGAATTTGCCGCTCAATAGCTAAATTTTTTATAACCATCATATTTTAATTATAACTTTTAAATCTAATAAATAACAAATAGGTAAATTTTATTTAGCTTTTTTCATAGCAACCATAATTTATTTTTAAAATTAATTTAAATTTAAAATTTTTTCTCTGTTGGTAGGGCTTTTTCCTATTTAATTTTAAATAATCTATAAGTAATTCTTATTGTTATAAATATTTTAAATAAAATAATTTAAAAATTAACAATTATTTTATTAATTAATAATATTTATTACTAATTTATAGATATATTAAATTTAAATTTTGTTATTAAATAAATTCTTTTTATTAATTTATTAAGATTTTGTATTTTTAACGCACTCTGGCGAGAACGCTTGCAACTAAGAATTGATCAAAAAGCTTCACTTTATTAGGTTCCCAATTCTCTTTGCCCTTTGCGCTCTTTCTGTATTAAACTTTTCGTTCATCAGCGAAATTACAATCTTCATCATATCTCCATAATGGTAAATATCTATTTCCATCCCCATTAATATTTCACTTTATACTTTTTTTTTTATAAAATATTTATTAATATTATTCAGATTAAAAATATTAATATATTATTTTTTTTTTTCTATTTATTTTAATATCCCTATAACCCTATTGATGTCAACGTGTCTACTTTAGGTTTGTTATTTTTTATTTTAGGGCCGAGTACGAACAAAAACAGTTAAAAAAGCTGCGCGTGTTATCATTGAGAAGTATTATACAAAATTAACTCTTGATTTTCATACAAACAAGAGGATATGTGAAGAGATAGCAATTATACCAAGCAAACCACTTCGAAATAAAATTGCTGGGTAAGTTTAATTATTAATCATTCTAAAGTTTTATTTGGTAAAATATATTTGTTATTTAAATTTAAATTTGGATACAGTAAAAAAGGTCCAAATCACGCTTTTATATATATTTATTAACTCCATCAGGGATGTACTTTTAAGTGTTTTTATATCTAAACACATGGCTAACTTGTTTGCCTGCGCCTGAACTAAACCGTAGTTTTTGAATCGGTCAAAACTACGCAATTTTAACAAATCTTACCTTTCTCAACTCCTTGACTCTGGAAAACATGGTTTTTGAGGGAGGCTTCTGTAAACTTTTTTTACCTGAATTTTTTCAAAAAAATTTTTTTGTCAAAGATAATTTTATGGTCAAATAAACTTAATTATAAAAAATTTTTAACTGATTTTATTGATATCATTACTGTTTTCATGAAAAATCATATTTATTGTACTGTACAATAATATTTATTAATTCAAGAATTTGACTTACCCAATAAACCAAAATGAAAAATAAAAATGTATTTTCCGTAATTTTTATCTTGATTTATTTATTTAATAAAATATTGAATTTAATTATAATCTACGTTTTGACTCATAGCATTCTTCCTGTTAGTGTACTTATTATTGCCTTGTTTTTACAAAAGCTTGAATGGTGGCGAGTTAATGAAAATAAATTCCCTATTAAAAAATCATGATAAAAAAAAAAACAGGAAATATATTTTTATTTTTTACTAATGATTATATTATTTAAAAACATAAAATTTCTCCTTTTTAGTTTTGTTACCCATCTTATGAAGCGACTTCGGCACAGTCAAGTCAGAGGAATTTCGATTAAATTACAAGAAGAAGAAAGAGAACGTCGCGATAACTACGTTCCAGAAGTTTCTGCTTTGGAGCATGACATTATCGAAGTCGATCCTGATACCAAGGAAATGCTAAAAATTTTGGTGAGTTGATTATATATAAAAAATAAATTCTTAGAAAATTTTTTAAAATAAATATATTTTAACAACTTTTATCTTATATTTACAACTTTTCTATCAAATTTATATTAATCATCTTCTTTTCTTTATTGAGATCATTCATTTTTCCCATGAACCAAATGACTAGATTTTGCACTCGTGTGTTTTCAATGTCAATACAAGCCCTTTAATTAATTATCGATTAATAATAATTAAAATATCAAATTTTCCCTTTAAGGCTTCCATACTTTTTATAATTATCAAATGAACTCAACTTTTTAAATTTATTTGTATAAATTGCAAAGGCCATTCATTTTGTATCTCCAGGTACAATTTAAATATAAACGCAAGGGGTTTCGAAAGGAATTGTGATGGAAAAAAGATGTTTTGTTTTTACTTCACCTAACTTGTGAGTCTGCGATTTTGTTTAAATCGTACTTGAGAAATATTGAACCATATTTTTTGATACATATAAATAAACAGAAAAAAATTTAGAATATTTTCTTCTTAAGCCATGAATAAAAAAATTTTAATTATTATTTTAATATATCATCTGTTGCATCCAAAAATAAATAAGCGCTTACGTTTGGATTAATTTTATATATTATTAATTATACGACCTTTCATATACCCATGGGAGAAGTAATTTTTAAAAATTCTCAAACAGATATATTATTTCTTTTGTTCTACTAAGGTTTAAATGAATACTCCTCTAGATATCGTACCCCATCTCATAAGACTGGTTCTCAGGAGAAATCTTTCATTGATTTTGTCTAGATTGGTTAAAATACATTACAATATCTGTAACTGTTTGAACCTGGAAATCAATGGCCCATTTTCATGGAGGTTTTCCATTGTGTAAATAATTTTCCAGATCAGAGCAAGTTTTGGCTCTAATTTAAATTAAGAGTTGGAAACAACGTTTTTTTCTAAGAGTATTATATTTTAGTTTCGAATAACTCAACTCGGAAACCGATGGATGATTTTTTTAAATTGTATAGAGAATTGGATATCATTTTTTTTTTTTTTTTTCAGTTTCATTTGAATTTTTTTAATAAGGAAAGAAAATTAATATCAATATATTTAAGATTGAATATTAATAAAATAAATTTATTTTTTATAATGCCATTTTTAATGTCCACTTTTAGCATCTTTATCCCTAGGCGGACTGACATTTCTTCCGTTCCTTTTATGCCAGTCTCCCTTCTCTTCAAACCTCAGGCTTGCTCTTTGATCTCTTTCTAAGTTTACTCCAACTCTTGCGAAAGAATGAAAAAATCTTATTTAGCATTTTTTATATCGGGTTCTTATAACTTTTAAATTATCTCTTTATTAATTTAAAAAATTATTTTAGACGATCATTAATAATAATTTTTTCTAATAATAATAAAGGCTTTTCATTTAATAAACCTCATGCATGAAATTTTCCACAAATGGAGGGATTTTTATGCCGAATAATCCTATAATTGTTCGGCTTTACTGGACAATTGACATAATCTTCAAAACTCTACTATATTTTTAAATTATTCATTCATTCCTTTTGATGACTATCAAGCTGATGTAGTTTAGTTTGCTGTATCCAATTTAGTTTGAATTCCCTGACTTCAATAAATAAGATGTTATTAATATTAATATGGAATTAAAAATAAATGTTCTTAAACTATTTTATTTAACTCTGTATATTTGATTGTTTGACCTCTTCATATCTATTGCCCTTTTATACACACACAAAGCCACGACTTGAAACTTGGCAGGCATTTCTATGACAACACAAAATTTCGAGTTGTGGGAACAAATATAATAAACTAAAAACAGGAAAAGTAAAACAATAATTTTTTTCTTTACTAAAATTTGGTGTTAGTTGACTTGAAATAAAATCATAGCGATAATTCAATTCACTAATAGAGTATTCAGTTTCACCAGCTTGCCTGAATATATGGACGGTCCACGATTTTATTCAAAGTCTGATAAATTAAAAATAAAAGAAAACATTTTTTGCTACAATGGCCAAGTTAAATTAAATTGTTCTTCAAAAAAAAAAAAAATTTCATATATATGTATTCATATTCAAGTTAGGCATAAAATGAAAATACAAGATCTATATATAATATTCCATTAGGTTAGGAAGAAACAAGAATTAAAAGCAGATTTTATTGTTAACCAAAACAGAGGGAAAATTTGAATTAATATTTTGCATCTAAAGAATAGAATTGAAACATGATTGTGTTAGACGGGACCCCAGTAAAGAAATTTTTACTCTGACTAGCTTTTCAGCATTATTTAATGAATTTTAATTGTTTTAGTAGTTTAATTTTTCTTTTTTTTTTTTCTAGGATTTCAACAATATAAGTGGGCTACAATTGACTCAACCAACTACACAACAATATGGAAGAAGACCATGATTTATGTATTTTTTAAATAAAAGCCTTCATCACTAAAATAATGAATTTTTTTTATTTGATTTAAAAAATATTAAATGAGAAAATAAACTTTTTTCTTCTTGAATGTGGAATCAAAATAACCCATTTAATTATACCAACGGTTTCCAAATTTATTTCACTTCCTTTGTAGCCTATTTTACCAAAATAAAGACTTATTATAAAAATCTAATGTGAATAACACATTAAAATATTTACTAAAGGTAAGAAAAAATTGGGTGATGTTCTAAATTAGTCATATCATGTTTTTTTTATTTCGCATATTCCTAAACGTTTTTATCACGTACCCCAGGTTGGAAACCACTGCCTTATACAATACAAACAAATGAAAATACTATCTTAGTGATCTTTAGGTCATGGATGGAATATAAATTCCAAGCAGCAAGATTCTACGATCAGCAGTTTGAGTTGTAGCTTGATCCTCTTATCAATTACGATTTTATATTAACAAGATAAGTGGTTTGGGGTCATCAAAATGTGAAAGAAATTTAGAATTATTTTCAAACAAAATTTGTTTTAAATGAAAATAGAAACAAATTATATATATATTATTTAGCAAAAGTTAATATTTTCAGAGATAAATTGAAAAATTAATGAGAAAAGCTACATATGAAGGACGAAGTAGCACTTAGCAATGGAATTTTTTAAAATAAAACATCTAACCTACTAAAAGGAACTTCAATACTAAATTTAATTTGGCAAGGAAGTTTTCTAGCTCTCTTGATGAGTGAGTGATTCAATGAATCTTCCATTTTGTAGATATATAAATTAGAATTATTGAAAGCTAACTGCGCGACACGTCATCGGCGAACTTTGCTGAACCCCTGCTTCTCTCTTGGAAAAACTTCTATTTTACTTTTTTTCATTTTAGTATAGAAAGAATCTATATCCTGATTAATAAGTTCTCA
>JAAAKE020009906.1:0-10912 GCA_010014785.2 Anisolabis maritima
CCTGAGCGACAAAAATTTATTTTTATTATTAGTAATTATTATTATTATTGTTAGTAATTAATATAAATAAGTAAGGATGGAGTGTAAATGTCCTCAGATGCCGTAAAAGACTTAAAAAAACTAATTAATAGAAAGAGCCCACGTTTTATATTTTATCATAAATATTAAACTATTTTATTTTATTTTCCTCTTTTTAGCGCATTTTAAATAAAAGGTTTTTTTATTTATTAGTCATATTTTAATAAATAAAGGCACCTGGCTATAACTATTGACATTATCAAAATTGATAACCTTTAAAGTCAAGGGGTGTGGGTTCGGATCCCCGGCAGTCCGACTAAAGTTTATTTAAATTAATTGGACGTCAATGGTACTGGATTATTTGTATGGTAATAAATTTATATAAGTGGTCGTTTAAAGTCTATATGGTTCAAGATGCCGAAAAGACAAAAATAAATAAATAAATAAGGACTTAAATGGAACTAATAATACGTCGTAAATTAAATTCTCTAAAACATTTATATCTGTATTTTTACCTGTCCTTATTGCTTAAAATATCATTTAAAGAAAAACAAAATATTTTTTTAAATCAGTCCCTTTTCGATTCGTACGCTACCGTATAAACAACACTCATACGAATAGTATTAATTCCATTTGATAAAATTGGATATAAATTGATAACGATTAGCAAAAACATTATTTTTTATTATTTTTTTTTTATTAAATAAATAAAAAAGAATGTAAATCTGATGACATTTCCAGAATGAATAGCTGAAAGTTGATTTAATTCGCATAAATTTATAAAGTCAAACAAAAAACAAATGTATTTTTATTAATGAATGATTAAAACTTTGAAAGCTTCAATTCTACGAAATAAATCAGAGTGGGTCAAGTGAAGTGTAATGGTACAAGATTAAGGGATGTAAGGAAAACTTCTAAAAAGTTCAATTAGAAATGGTATATATAGTATATTGGTCAAGACGAAAGAAATTGTAGAATGTAATCCAAGAAGAAGAGTGCCAAGAAATTGTTAGGATTTTTTTTAAGTCATTTCGACTGGAATGTTCTATAACTCTTAACATTCTAGTTAAGTGTTATAGACAAAAAGAGTATGGGTAAACAATGTAAAGACGTAGCAATTTTCCTCTTGTGGGAAAGCTAGATACTAAAAGAAAGTATGTCGTTTCTTGGATGAATTGGCAATGACATAGTGATGGGTCTTGATATAAAAAATTAAAATTAAAAAAATCAGTACAGATAAGAGAACGCAAAGAAATACGTGATTAAAATAACAACAAAAAATATATTGTTAAAAATTTTTTAGTTATTAAAAAAAAAAATAGCTACAGGTATGCAATTCTCTTTATCAGTACCTAATGTTGAACAAATGTATTACACTATTCAATTGTCCCATCCAAGTCCCGATGTATAGATAGTATTCAGTTAGTAATAAAATATATTTGTTCATTGAGATCAAAATGAAAATAGTGAAAAGTGATTGTAAATATAATCTTTATCCATTAAAAATTTCAAATTTCAAATTCAGCACCAGGAGATGCATAAATTCGTTTGTTTTTGTTTGCTGGTTGGTGGGTAAACCAAATACTTTTTTGCTAAATCCTCAAGAACACGCATGCGCAGTTGTTCATTTCTATAGAGATTTAACAACTCTACTTGAGTGAGACGCTCTGGAGCTATTAGTCAAAAGAAAATTGCTCATTTGGGATATCTAGCTTCCAGTGAGCAAAAACGAAAAATTTTTTCATTCCAAGGTATTTACAATAACTTCGTCATTTATGAATCAGTTTGGAGATATGTCCAAAAAAAAAAAGACCCTACTCCATAGCCAATATTATAAAATTTTGATAAAATAACCGCAAATTATTTTTTAGAATTTTTTTGTTAAAAACATATGAATATTAAGCTTTCACGCTATAAATATTTATTTATTTTAATTTAAATTCAAGATTTTTCCGAAAAAGACATAAATATTTGAGACACGTAGCGATCTCTTTAGAATAATATGTTAGGTTTCTCCCTCTCTCTCTCTCTCTGCTTAAGAGAGAGGGAATCAAAAAGAGATTCCCTGCACGATTCTTTTTATATGTGGGCACCAATTGAGATTCACAAAAAAGACGTCAAAGAAGAAAAAAGAATATACTATATATATATATTCAAAAGAAAAAATTTTATTTCAATTTAGATAAGAAATAAGAAATAAAAAAAAGCACCAGAATTATTCATTTATAATTCCTTTTGTTCTTGACAAGTTGAATATTTTCAAAAATGTTCTGAGGGTAACTTCAGAAGAAGATTTATTAAAAATTTTAATATTGCATATTATAATTGCTTTTCTCTAAAAATTTTAATTTTTTTGGTCATGAGCTCAATTCTTTGGGGCAAGTTTACGTTTTGCTCCTTGATACTACTCCAACTGTCATGCTGAGATTTCTTTGAATCACTTAATCAATTTGAGAAGAACACGACCAACTTAAGCGGAAAAGAAAAAAAAAATAATAATAAAGGAACTTTTTTCTATTTATTTATTTTACTCTCTTTGGCATCTGATCAGAATCCATATAGAATTTAAACGATATACAATATATATTAATAACGATATATGACTGCCTAGATCTGAATCCATACCCCTTGGCTTTTAAGGTTTTCACCATTGATACTGTCGACTTCTCAGCCAAAGGGGGGCTATAATAAATTTTTCGTGTTTGGTTATAAGACCCAGATGACCAGATAATTTGTTTTTAGATTTGATAATTAGAAAAAAATTCTATAATACTCTAAATTTGATTAGTAAGATCATTTTCACAAAATGCCGGTCAATTGTTATTTGAAAGAACGGATGGGCCTCTTGCCAGACCTTTTTGGGGAAATTTCTTTTTTTTTTTTGGAGTTTTCTGGGGCTTTTGGTTAGCTATGTTTAACGCGCTATAGTATTTACAATTGAAATTTGTTTTTTTTTTTTTTGGCATCTGAGAACTTTTAGACTCCGTCCCTATTCATTTAATTAGTAGCTAATATAATTTAAATAAATCTGCAGTGAAGTGACATTTAGTACATGAAACTCTACCTTTGCTCAAAGGGTAAGAACGATTAAAAAGTTATTCATTATATTGATTAAAAAAAGGATAATTATTTGCATTATCAGAAAATATAAATCTATCCTTTAGAATTTATTATCTATATTAAATAAATATTAGTTTGTTGCTTTCTATATTTTCTCTTGAAATATATTTAACTACGAAACTTAATTACCTTATCTTGTAAATTTATGTTTATTTTGTTAGTTTGAAATGAAAACAATAATTACCTTTCCAAATTGATAACGAAAAAGTAATTAATTTGCATTTGTTTAGTTACGTGGAAATTTTTGTAATAAGGAAAAATTTTATCTAAAATTAAAAAAAATTCATTTTGAAATTTCATATAAAAATAAATGTTTTTAAATTGAGAAATATCCACCTCGAATTACGAGAGTTCTACCTAAGATAATTTTTATAAAAAGGTAAAATAAATTGAAAAAACTTGGATATTAAATAAATTCAATTTTTACTTTCTCTTACCTTTATATGAAATATATATTGAGAAAGTATTGCGATCGCCAAAAAAATTGATGTCAAGATTTCAAAGGAAATAAACATGTTGAGGTCGCCTGAGTCTGAGAAATGATCTGTTTGTGGGTCTGTGAACAAAATTTCTCTAAACGGAAAAACATACGAAGCTGAAATTTTATATTTAGTCTAGGTACCAAATATCGTATGCATCTCAAAGCTATTAAATAAAATCGGCCAAAGAGAACTAGTACTTTACTAAGGTACTTTTTTAAGATTTTTCGATTTTCCCAAAATTTGCTCTTACGATATTGATTAAAATTCATAAATCAATTATTTATTTATTATTATTAGATGATCTTTGAAATGTATTAACCCTTAACCTCTTCAAAATTGTTTGAGCTCCATACTCTTGTATGCTGTTGGTGATTTTCTTTTAAACTACTCTAATAATATTGATTAAATTTTCTGTACTTATTATATTTAAATAGAATGATCTTTAAGATGTATTAATCAGTTCCTACTTCAAAATAGTGTGAAGGCCTCGATTCTGGATTTTAAGAAGCCCTTAAAAAAGATAGTAATGCCATGGAAAGAAAATATAAATAATTTTAATTCCTGGGGGGGGGGGGGGGGTAAGTAAATTGACAGTGTCAATATTAATAAGCCTAAAATGCCAAGGAGAGTGGGTTCGGATCCCAATTGGAAACAAATTGATTTAAATAAATTTTATACGTATCGTAAATAATATTATATACACCGTTTAAAGAATATATAGCCTCTGATGCCGAAGATACTTAAAAAAATTTTGTTTGTAATAAACGGAATTCAATTGAAATTTAATTAATTTAATTTACATTTTTTTGTAATTTTAATAATTAATATACTTAAACGAAAATAAGAGGTAAATAAAATTGAAACCGGCTTCCTAGGGGACCCAAAGCTGTAGGTCATCAAAATTCCTAATTTTCCTTACCTTTAGGTAAGAGAAAGTTGTGTGATATACGATTGTCAGACCAGATTTTTTTTAATAGTCTGGTCGGTCTTGAAATCTTAAAAATATTGTCCCCATTCTAAAACTGTGTAGGGCAAAGATGCTCTGACCTGGCCAGCTCACACCCATCAAAAGTTAGCTTCCTTTTTGTATTCCCTGAAAAAACTCCATATGACATTTGAAATCTACAAAGTTCATATTAACATGGCTTTAGGAAATTGATCAAAATATTTTTATATTTAATGCATTTAATTGATAGAGATTAGATGAAATATGCATATTTTATTTAAGGATTAATTATTTATTAGTTTAAAATGATAATGAATAATTTATTGTCTTAATTTGTTCCCTACAACTATATTATATCCCTTTTTTTCTTTAATTTTTTTAATGTAGTGATATGAAAAAATTCTTGATAAATTGCTTAAAAACTTTAAATTGCTAATTTCTTGCACTATCTCATTTGAATATTTGTTTTATTGTTATTTTAAAAAATTAGGTATAAATATAAATTTTTCAATAATAATTTAAATAGGATGAATAAAATTCGTTCTTGGCTCCCTTATTCACTTTATGCCTTTTTTCTTGAAATTACCATTTTACTATTCAGAGAATTATCTTGTTTTGTTGGCTTTGATCTTTTGCAGAAAAAAGGCGATTTTATTCAAATTGTATATTAAAACTTTAGTAATAAGGAGAACTTATTTTTTCGTTTAATTTTTTAAACAGACTCTATCTAAAATGAATTTTTGTCTGATTCTAAAGGAGGGGAAATCTATTTTCAATTTCGTTCTTGTTGGCAAATTTTTTTTCAAAAAAGCAAACAATTATACCATTTAGTGAAATTTCGAATACTGATTAAAAAGGTTTAATTGAAATACGAGTAGATGGAGGCTTTTAAATAAGGACATATGAGATTTTTACTTAACGGATCTTCATTTTCCATTTTTTAAGTTTTGTGCACATATGAAATTTGGAAGCATTAAATTATATTCCATAGATAGATAAGAATACTTGTTAGTGTTAATTAGATAAAAATGGGGACACCTTTCGTCTAATCAGAATCCTCCATTTTGGAGGTGAAATAAACTTTTATTGGCATTTTTGAGTAAATTTGCAGGTTTGTAAATTTTTTGATCTGGAATATATGAAATACTAGTAAAGATAATGTAAACTGTTGAGATTTCAACAGAAATACTCGTTTTGTAGTATTTTTTCTTTTTAAGTCTTTTTCGGCATCTAAGGCCATTTAGACCCCTCGTCCTTATTTATGTTAATTGGTAGCTAATATAATACCATATATTGTCACTCAGGAGGGGAAGAAGATCTCTAGCTCTGCACCAAGGGACAGGGCACGTTTTATAATATAATGAGACAAAAATGCTAAGTCCGGATCCCATGGAGCAAGCATAAAAAACTATTAGATAATGAAATATTTCAAATCTTCATTATATAATAGAGAGTTCAAATAAAAATATTTAAAATTAAATATTTACCTTTAAAATAATAAGGGAATCTGCTGTAAATTGAGCTCAAAAGTGTTAAGGAATCTTGTCTTATGTAGTCTACAAGTACATAATATTTATTTATTTAATTTTTAAACATTTTTTGAAATTTTTAGAAATAAAATTTGTAAATTGTAAAAGAGACTTTGACCTCCATCATTCAAATTTCTTTGCCTTTTTTCCTATAATTCAGGATACAATAAAATTATAGATAGCCCTAGAAATAAAATAAGAAGTCCTTGAAATAAAATAAATAAAAAACCGAGCCCGTCGCATATCCTGATACTTGTTGATAAGGGAAGAGAAAAATATTGGCATATTGGGAAGCGACAGAACAAATGCTGGGTTATTAATTCGTGGTCGCCAGATATTCACCAGATGGGTGGGAGCTCCTATATGTTTCCCCAATGAATTAATCTATTTATTTATGTTGTTTTAGTTTTATTATTATTATTGATAGTCTTGGACTTTATTTATTATTGGTCTTAGTAATAATCATTTATTCATTTGATATTCTATATAATTTTTTCTCAATTATATGAATTACAAATGAAAAATTGATTATTTCTATGAACAATAAATAATAGGAAATAGAAGAATATAAACATAAATAACGTGACCTTAATTTCCCTTTTATTCCAAGAATATTTCAAATAATATTAATAATCGGATAATTCTTTCAATATAAAAAGAAATATAAATCATTTTTTTAAGTCTTTTTCGGTATGTGTGGCCATTTAGACTCCGTCCTTATTTATTTATACCAATTGGTAGCCAATATAATATAAATAAATTTTTGTCGCACAGGTCTGGAAGCGAACCACTGACCTTTACCTCCAAAGGACAGGGCCAAAATCTTTATTATAATATATAATCTTAAATATTTCAATAATGATTATTTGAAATAAAATAAAAAATCTGGTGTGACGGCCGCACATCACAATCAGGCAATGAAAGTTGTATGATGTGCTGTTACACCAGATTTTTAGCGTCGGACCCCTAGGTTGTTGTTCACAAATATATTAGTTTTTATATTTAGATTTTTTCGTTTGTATCAATATTATAAAAAAATTAATTAAATTAATTAAATTTGTTTTATTATCATAAGAATCAAAAATATTTATATTTTGTTACCATGGCAACGAGATGTTCTATCTTTTCTATGGGATTCTTAAATCCCAAAAAGAGAACCCCATACTATTTTGATGTGAAAAATGATTAATACATCGTAAAGATTTTCTAATTTATTATATGTACAGGTAATTTAATCAAAACAATTAGAATAGTTTAAGAGAAAATTAAAAAAAAAAAAAAACTAAAAATGTGCAAGAGTAAAGTGGGCCCCAAACAATTTTGTGGGCATAACGGTTAATACATCTGATAATCTAAAAAATAATTTAATTTAATAATAAAATTAATAATTTAATCAAAATCGTTAAAAGAAATTTTGAGAAAATCAAAAAAACTAAAAAAAAGTACATCCATAAAATACTAGAGCCCGTTGGTCGATTTTATTCAAAAGCTTCGAGGTACAAGCGACCAGGATACCTGACTTAAATATTAAATTTCAGCCTCGAAGGTTTTTTGGTTTTGAGAAATGTTGTTCACACATACAAAGTCAGATCATTCTGCGAGACACTTCTTTAGACTCAGAGAGCACCTTTGAAATTTCGACTTCGATTTTTTTGCGATTGCAATACTTTCCCTACACTATATATTACATATTTAGATAAGAGAAAGTAAGTAAAACTATAAGAAACAATCGTATTATTATTTATTTTATTTTTATTCCAGTTACTAACTCACAATGGACAATTCTTATCTCTTGAATGTGATAAAGGCTACCGGCGGCTATTTTATAGGTATTCTTGTCTCCTATACCAGGTCACTTATCAAAGGCTGTGGCCTTGCTTATTGACAGTAGCTAAAGAGGGTGGGTCTTTGTTCTTTTGTATTGAAGAAATTTGATTTCTAGTTGACGATATTTGTTCTAGGCCGAGCCAGTAAACAGGCCGCTTTGAGTTGCTTAAAAAAACTCAAAATTTGAACGTTCATTATCATTCTATTTTTAAATTTAAATGGCTAAAGTTGGCATGTGAAGAATGTTGATAAAATTTAATCATTTTCACTTAGCAATGAAATAAAACATCATTGTTACTCTGAAATATACATATATGTAATATTATTGTAAAATAACAATTTGCACACCTATGGGCATAAATACACTTTCAAATTGGCCTGAAGAAGAATAAAATTGGATTGAAAAGTCTTCAAATTTGAATTTTATTGCCTATAAGCTGGTCCTTTTATTAAGTTCCATTGTTAAGAAGAAAATTTTAAATATAAAGTTTAACCTATTTTAATAATTATAAGATCTGAGAAATTTCGCGCTATGAGTTTATTGTTTATATAAATTTAGGGAAATTATAAAGTTTTTACCGTCTTTTTAAAGGCATTTTTGAAGAGAAAAGGATGAGGAGACCCCGTGAAAACCTCTAAAAAATATAAAACTAAGTGAATGTTGGGGAAAAATATAAAATCCAACCTTGAATAAATTTTTAGCTTCGAAATATATTCAGTGACTTTTTCAATTTCATTTTCTTCCTTCTGAATTTTTAGCATTAGATGAAAATGAATAGCATTTAGGGTGAATTGCTTGTAAAAAATTATGAATAGAATGTATTTATTATTTTCTAAGATTTTCTGAGGACCGATATGGGACATATTTTGGGAGAGTGATTAGAAATGATAAATGTTTTTTGTTGGCATCTAAGGACATTTAAGGATTTTAAACTATTCATTTGTTATTTTTAGATACTTTTTAGATACTGTTATCGAACCATATTTATTTATACCAATTAGAAATCAAAAGATGTTTGAAAGAAAATATGTTAACAATCATTTTTGAAAACATAACAATGGCATGAGAAATAATTGGGTGAATTAGTATAATAATAATTATGGTTTTATTTTAAATAAATAAGGATAATTGATGTTTATTTGGAATATTATTTGAGAAAAGGAGATGTCTTGACCGGCGCTCCGAACCATATGGTGAATGGTTTTTTTTACTTATCGGCCAATTTCTTTGGATAACTAAACATTAAAACCGTTGATGGCAAAATCAATATAAAGATTAGTTTCAATTTTAATGATAAAATATTAGTGTGGGGCGATACTTATTATTAAAGATAAGGTAAAGGTTTCCGGTTCTGGTGAATTCCAGCGATAAGGTGAGAGTCATTTTGACAGATGAAGGTCATCAAGTTTGACTACTCACCTTGGTCACGTCCTGATTGTCCGTTTAAAAGTGACCATTGGCAGATGGGAGACGCATGCTTGCTTAGGTGACCGATGACAGCTGATCGGCGGGTGTCAACCGGGGACCCGGTATCTTACGTTCGCCAGTCACAACGAAGTAAGGACACACGTTGTTGGGTGGAGGATAGAGGATGATAAGAGGCTCTTTCCGTAGGGGTAATAGGTATTCACTCGGACACAATACGTTAAATGACCAAGGGACTCTTATCTCACAGGCATTCGCGGCACTTGTGCTTCCCACTTGCCACAGGACGCCATGTTTATTGATTTTCCTCTGTGCACTAAATGAGATGGATAAACGTCAAGGAGCTGGCATCTAGCGAAGAAATTATAAAACAGTTGATCTGCTCTCTTTTGGCCAATTATGGAACTTAAACATTTCAAATAATTTGAAGTATTGTAGATATTTGAATTATTAAAATAATATTTGTCAAAATTTAATTTTCTAAATTTATCTTAAAAAAAAAAACTGATATAAGTAGCAAAAACCGTCCTAATCAAATTATAAAATAAAAAATAGTTTTTGAACTATCAATGTAGTGATTATATTAACTTACTTACTTAATATATTAACTTACAAATATCACATATATAGGCTGACCATATTTCCTCAGCTCGAAAACGAGAGACTTACAAAAAAAAAAAAGAAAAATTATTAAATAAGATGAATTTTAATTTTGAAGATAAAATCATTAAGAATTGTCTACCTCTACCTCTACCAAAATAATACAATAATAAAAATTACAAACATAAAATTATATATATATTTGTTTATTTATGTTAAGAATATTTTAGGGATGATGTAAATAAATTATTTTTATTAGTTGAATTTCTTTTTGTCTTTTTCGAGATCTGAGACCATTTAGACTCTATTCATGTTTATTTAAATTAATCATTTAATTCAAATCATTTAAATATTAACTACTGACCCTTAGAATGTGAATCATTCTCTACGCTAAGAGACAGGAGCTTTGTTCAAGAGTGTTTTTATGAATTTTCACAATATTTTTATTTCTATTTTATTTTATTTATTTATTTCATTTTATTTTTATTAAGCGATTCAAAGGTGGGCGGTGAGACTGACCGGAGATAAGTCTCTTACTGCCTCCTTGCAGCCATTCATCCTCAGAATAAAGTTCTCTGCATTGACATTTTTTACTTTCTCTTATTTATATTTATATTTTACAGGTACTATCATGGTCGATGTTTTGCCGAAATAAAATCTATCATTACTCCAAAAGCGACGTTTATTCGCAATACAAGGGAGTTATCGTCACAACATCCCCATGTTAAACTCGTGACTAGTAGTAGTACTAGTCAATTCCATTCTTCCTTTATCCCCATGACCTTCTGTGACTGGAATAGCCTGTTACTATCTTCTTTAAAACTTACAATCTCCAATCTTTCAAATGTACATCAACAAGTCCTTTAAAAAGTCCCCACTCTCTCTTATGACTTCAAAATTGGATTTTTATCAACCTAGAGAACAAGCAGGCTTTAGAAAGGGTTTTGGTTCCAACGACCATCTT
>JAAAKE020009917.1:0-10912 GCA_010014785.2 Anisolabis maritima
AGGATGGGTCCTAAATTTAAATAAAGGCTCATTTACAAGCTTGCAAATGATGAGGTCGCTGGCTTGCCAGTTATCTTTGGGAAAACAAACAAAGTGCGAGTCAGATGAAATTCTCATTTATTAAACAAAATAAATTCAAGTTGGCTGTCCATTGAAAGTTACCATGGAGGCCCGACGCAAAAATCTAGTGTGACAGTACATCTTTCTTTATCTTATATAAGAGAAAGATGTGTCGGGTGCGTTTAGACACTCTATACATATATATATATATATTTTTTTTAAAGGAAGGAATGAGATTTTTTGTCAATGTTCATTGTATGTGATGGTTTTTAAAAATTTTGACAAATTTAGTTAATTAGAAGATTAGCAAGTAACGCATATGCAGTAATGCTACGCTGGAAGGGATTATCTTTTTTGTGCGTCTTAACGACAAAGTAACGATTCGGTTGTGAGTTTTTTGGCATGAGCATTCTTTGTTCTTGTTTCATTATCATGTCTTTTTTGAAAAGTTGGCCGATGTGTTATTTTAGGTGTTTTTCAGTGTTTTTTATTGAGTTGACAATGCCTTGTATTTTTTTGTATTTTGTAACATCAGCTAGGATTTTTTTTTTGACTTGGTTGTTTGTCATGAATAACTAAGGTGTTTGCTCTGTTTTAAATCTTACGTGTCCTTTAATGTCTGCAGATAACAAATTTTCCATTTATTTCCCACTAAAATTTTGTTTTTTTTTTTTTGTTTAATTGTTTATTCTGTTATGAACTATTTTTTTTGCTCGGGTTTTTATTTTTTATTTCTTCCATAGATTTCCACAGAAGCAACGATTGTGCTTTTTACATTGTTTGAATATTGTACCTAAATTTTGGGTCCAATTTTAACCCCCTCCCCTCATCACATTTTCTGAGTTTTCCACAAATTATCTCTAGTGATTTTTAGATATCTCTCGGTGTGGATCTTTTTTTTTTTGTTTCTTGTTAGATGTTTGTTTTGTTAAGTTAAAGTTAAAGTCTTTAATAGATATAGTAATAATACAACAACGAATAAAAATTAAACACCGAACGTCAGAGTGAATTAATCCATTTTTTAAGGCATTGACAATGGCCCCCTCCACGTTGTCGAGAGTTTAGAGATAGTGACAATCTCACTAACCTTAAAAGTCAAGAGATGTGGGTTCGGATCCCAGGCCCGATGAAAATTTATTTAATTCAAATGGATAAATAAATATAATTTGTATCCTAATAAGTTTATAAATGAGTCGTTTAGAAGTCTATATGGCCCAAGATGCCGAAGACTTAAAAAAAAGCCTTACAAATGTCAAAACCTTTAATCACTCAGCTATGTGAGGAGGGGGGGGGGGGAAGAAGATAGATTATTAATAGCCTATTTATTATTTGATACGATTTACTTAAAATTTTATTTTCTTTTTTAATTTTTTTTTATTCTAAAATTTATGATAATAAAAAATGAAATAAATTGTTCTCAATTTTGCACACCTATAAAATTATATAATAAAGTAATCGTGATTTTTTTTTAATAATAAAACAAGCAAGTTAATATTTATAGATAACGTCTTCTTTTTCTTATTAATGTTAATTATTGTAGCGTAAATATACAATAAAATTGATTAGTAATTAAAAATCTCTCTAGAGGTAAATGAATGCTAAACACCTAGCAGCTAGCTAGCTAGTTAGCTAGAGAGTTCATAAGAATGTCATTAAAGCCCTTCTAGGGGAGATGAAAATTTATACGACAATGACGTCAGACCGAAGTAATAATTAATATTTAAATTACGGAATTTATGTTTAATAGATTTATTAAATAGGGGAACATAAAAAAAAAACAGAGGATAACGTTTTAACTCCTAATTCAGGAGTAGCAATTTATGATTTATTTTATCAGGTGAGCGAGGCGGGAAAAAGGGAAGGGCTAAATAAATATCACAGAAAACTTAAATGAGTTAAGTGAAATTTGTGGGATGGTTTATTATTAACGAGTTTAAATATAAGAAGAAAAAAAAAAAAAAGGCTAATAAAATAGATCCGTCTGTTTGTTGGTCTGATTTTTCATATAAATGAGCGAGTGGCGGTGGGGGAAAGTAATTCTAGCTGAATGACTTGACAACTAAAGAGATTTATGCTTAAATGATGCAGACAGACAGTCTATTCTCTCACTGGCTGGTGGGTGATACCTCAACATTTTCCACTATAATCAAGTCCCAGCTTCCTTTATATCAACCAACTCATAGAGAAGGAAGGTATTGTTATCGTGGCAAAATTGACAGAAGTGCGAATTATTCTCTTTAGTAAACGATTTTGCAGTTGTGTACACCTTGGGGGAGAGGTTAGAAAGTTAGATATTGTCAACATTAAAAGCCAAGGGTCAGTCCGGTAAAAATGTATTTAAACTAATTGGTATAAATATGGATATATAATAAATAATATAAATAATAATTATTTACACTCTTATTGCTTCTGATGAAGAAAAGGCAGCGACCGTCATGAGGTCCACGGTCCATGAGAAAATTTTGGTTGGCTGAAAGGGCGTTATTTCAATTTAATGTATGCTTGTAGAGTAAAAATTTAATGTATTTACAAATATAGATTATAATTTAATAAATGTAGATATCATTCTAATTAATAAATGAAATTATAATGTTCATTATTATAAAACTTTTTATATTTTATCCTATATATATATATATATTTATTTATTTATTATAAATATATTTATTTATTATAATAATGATCATTATAATTTCATTTATTAATTAGAATATCTACATTTATTTTATATATATAGGAGTCCGCAAAATTTCAAATTTTAGTTACTGGTCCGTGATTCGATGCTTTAAACATCAACTTTTTGTTCATATCAAGCCGACTCATTATTGATTCTATATTCTCAGTTTTTTTTCATTTAGATAATGAAAGTTTTGGTTCAAAATTTTGAAACAGATTTAAATAGAAATATATATATATATTTTCAATTTCTTCGACATATAGACTCTAGCATATTTATTTACATCAATTGATGTCCAATTGATTTAAATATAATAAATCTTCACGATGAAAAAGGTGGCTGTCCGTAGATCAAAAATATGTGAAAGGAGAGGAAATCAGCCAGTAGGATTGCCTCGAAATAAAACTCCCAAAATGTGGCTTTAATTAAATAACGCCATCCTCAGTCATTAGAGAGGGTATGCATACTCAATGCATGAGTAAGAGTTGCAAATAGAGTTGTATATTTTAATGCACAAAAATATATATAAAATATAGAAAGTGTACATAGGTGTCCTCAGCTTTTATATGGCAAAGTCTTCAGAATATATAAAAGTAAAATTTATGTGGCCTCACCTATTTTTAGTGAAAACCCTAAATTAAAAGTTCTTTGCATCAATTATTTTTTAATAAATTTCTTAATTTTTGAAAATAATTTAAAAAAAAAATTATATTACTTGTATGTTTATAAGTCTAATAATTCATAATTATTTTTACTAAAATAAAAAAAAATAACGTTTCATCCACTAATGAGTTTAAAATGGCTTCCAAAAATTTCAATTCAAACGATAATAAAAAGTTCATTTAAAAAAGTTTTAATTTTTTTTTTGTTTTGCAACACCTGGTATTTTTTTTTTTACAAATATATAAAGTTTAGTTTTAGTTTTAATGAATCTCCTAGCTTATAGAAAATTAATTATAAAATCCAAATCACTTATCGAAAAGGAAGGTCATATTTTAATGGATGAACATGAATTATGCTTTTTATCAAACGATTTGAATATTTTTACTCTGGAGAATTTTCCATACTTCGACTTGACCATTTGAATGTATTTTTTATTTATTATCTAAAATTATATCAACTTGGGACGCTTCTGTCCTTTAAAAAAGAGGTAGAGCTCTCGCTTCATGAACTATTCAGTGGTTATGGAAATTCTATTGGCTACCAATTAATTTAAATATAGAGTGAGTCTAAATGGCTTCATATACCGAAAAAACTCCAAGTCAACAATTCGTAATTCAAAACTTAAGAGAATTTTTCAGTTTTCTTGAATATTCCATTATTTTAGACTAACACCTTCCAAGAAAAAGTTGTTTAAAACGTTTACTAAATAAATATTTTATTATTTTTTTTTTTTAATACTAAGAATAAAGTATTTATTTGTTTCGATCGCTTTTGTGATATTTTTTTTTTTTTTTGAAGCGAGTTAAAAAAGACAAATTCATAAATTGAAAATTTGATACAAGGAAATTTTAAGAAAGAGAAAAAAAAGTCAGGGAAAATATAATAATTTTCTGGGTCACTCTATATATTGGTGTGGTGTAAAAAATATGAAAATAAAGTGACATGATACCCGTAAAGAGTGTTTGTTTCCCTTTTCTCTTGATATCGTCAACTGGCATACGCGCTCGTATGTAGCCACCACCATCATTTCATGGGATGAAACCTCCCTCCTCTCTCTCTCTCTCTCTCTCTCTCTCTTTTAGAGGCCTTGCGAATGCGCCTAGAAGAGAGAAAGAGAGAGAGGGTTGGTTGACCTGTGCGATGTGACGTCACTTGGCCCGATCGATACCCGGTTAGCCCCAGAGATGGAGGAGATGGCCTCCTCCGGATCCAAGTCCAAAGTACCCAGAGAACGACACAGGAACCATCACCCCATCCCCTCTTACAACCCCTATTCCACCCACACTCACACATTTTCTTTACCTTTAGATGAGACCAAAATATATACATTTTATTATTGTTTATAATAATATCTAGGTCAGCCGTTTGCAATTTTTTAAAAAACATTAAACAAAAAAAAGAAAAGGGTTAGCCCCCTAGTAATATAGATTCGTTTGCTTTTGCTTGCTAAAAGATAGGCAACCCAAATGACCAACTCACTAATGGATTTTTGCTCCTCTAGGGCGAACCACGATGCGTAATTTTTAATTTCTAGGGAGATTTAACAATAGGGTATTAGTGAGGAGTTCTGGAACAATTAATCGACAAATCATTATTAAGTTGGTTGCCTGACTTCCAACGATAAAAACGAGCAATTTGCTCCCCCTGTTGACCAAAGTTCCATTTCAAAAAGCAGCCAGACAGCATGTGAAGCGTATAAACCAAGGGCTAGTTGGCTCGGTCTCACAAGACTGACGGTTTTTATTTAAAATATCTCCTTTTAAATCAATCATTTGAGAATTAAGCACCTTTGGCGATCACAAACCTCTTTTATTTTTATTTATAGAAATCAAAAAAATATAAATAAAGCCTTCTTTTTTATTTTTTTAGTAAATATGTCTTATTTTCATCTAATTAAAGTGATAAATATAATCAATTTCAAAATGATATTAAGCTTAGAAATGAGAGGTGAATTATTTGAATATGATCCAAATTGTTATTGGTGGCTTTTGGACTACATAAGTAATGTGTATTCAAGGAAATCAGGCAAATTCAATTCAAATTTCTATTAAATCTAGAACATAAATTTATGGCATTTATAAAAGATTTTGCATTATAATTGTAATAGTTAAGATCTTATTAGGTAGATAGCTGGAATTTTTGTTTTGAGAGGGAAAGATTTTGGCAAAAAAAAAAAAGTTTTTTGAAGTTTGTCAAATAAATGATGGAGAAAGAGACTTTTTCCTGGTAGGACATAATAACGCATAGGTCGCAAATTGGTCTTAAACATTGGCCCTATTTATTAGATAATCCGGCCTTGTTTATTTATAAATATTTACGAGTTCATTGTGGATATCCTCCTATTCTATCATCAGTCATTCACTGTCTGGAGTTAGTTTTTATTTTATTTATTTATGAGGAATATGGAAATAAAATATTATTATTCTCTTTTCAGTTTATCGATCAAGAGATATCCCTTTTATGAAAACAAATATTGATACAAAATACTAATGTTTGTTTAAATAAAAAATTTTTATTGAAGCGATGCGGATAGCTGTGTAGATCTTTGTAATTTAGACAAAAAAGAAAGAGCAGAAAGCAGCTAGGTTTTTTATTTTTTGTTTTTATTAATAGTACTTAAAGCCTAAAGTAAGAAAAAATACTTTCTGCTCTTTCTTTTTTGCAAAAAAAAAATTTTCAATAAATTTCCAGTTAAAATTTATTAAAATATTATAATCACCGTATAAATGTCACAAGAAATATTAATTATGGCAACTTCAAAAAAAATTAATAAAATTATTATAGTATCCTATGTGAAAACTTTATTAGACGTTTTAGGCCCTAAAATATTCTATTTATTCTCAAGAAGCCATATTAGAGCCTTAGGAAGATATCATAATTTTAAATTTAGTAAATAAATGAAAAAAATTTTAATTTCCTGCTAACTAAATCCAAAGGGTCTTTTTTCGGCAGTTTTGAAGTTTTAGGGCTAAAACTCTCCTCTCAGGATTGTAATTTTTTTAAGAACTACAAAAATATTCAATATCTAATCTAAATTTTGTTCTTTTTTTGATTTCTCAACTGAACTCTCTTCCATTGAAAAAATTCTTGTCAATTATATTCTCATGTTTATATTTAAACAAATATATTTTTCTTTGGATTTCAAAAAGAATTCCACCGTGCATGTGAGTTTATGAGGGTTTAGGGGGTCTTTTGGTAATTTCCCTATAAAGGATTATCAAAGTGAACATAGTATGTTGTCTTCCGTTTTATTAACAGCCCCCTCCATAAAGGTTATGGACATCCTTTCCATTATCATTTCCTCCATCTCCATATTCAACAAAGCTTGAGAGATTTACTCTATTTAATTCTAAGTATTTACATAAATAACACAGAAAAAAATGCACAAATTATATCATTATCCATTATATTATTATTTAATCAAATACGAGTGACTCTCTCTCTCTCTTTGGAGAAGGATATCATATCATGACTGAGAAAGATTGATAGCTATCAAAAAGGCTGACAGGATATGTGAAAATGAAATATTTGAGCGTGCGTTGTGATAAATCTTTATATTGAATTTTTCTCCTCCAATAGTAATATCATCTTATAGAGGGATATATTTGAATATAGGCCTATGTATTTTTTTAATTAAAAATTTAACTTTAAATATTTGAATGTTATATTTTAAAGCGGCTACGCACCACGGCCCTGGTATACTTTTCACATAAGTAAATAAAATTTTTGGCACTATTGCTTAATATTAAATTTTTTTTACACATTCTTTTTCTTTCCAACTCTTAAGCCTAAGCGGAATCGGATTTTTTTTTCATCCTGATAAAAATATACAGCTGTCAAAATTTTAAAAAAATTATTTTTAATAATGTTTTAAAATGAAATTTTATTTTAGTTCCAAAATTGAACATCAAAATATGAAAAAATTTTCTTAAAAAAAAAAAATATTAAATAAAATTCATTGAAGGGAATCAAGTGATTTTGGTTTCATTTGAATATGCCTAAAATTCCGAATTTTTTGTCCTAATAAATTTATTTCTTCAGAAGATATTTAACTTTTAGTAAAATGCGAATAAGTATTCTCAACAATTTAAAATTATTCGAACCTAAATCATCTCTATCCTCAATTATTCGAACGCGAGTTCAATTTTTTTTTTTTATTTTTTCCTGGTTTTCCATTTTTTTTAAATCTATATTTGATTATCTCTGGCTCAGATTAGCCCTGATAATCGAGATATATTCGATTAAACAGGGTTTATAATAATGATTATTAACGCGACCAATACATAGATCAAGTTACCATGCATTATTATCAAATGACGCTTAGACCTTTATAAGGGAGCAAGCTGGCAACAAAAAATTTCGTCCGAATACAAAAGTTTCCTTAACTGTTCAATAATAATATATAGCTACATTTAAGCCCTCCTGTTTTTAAGGGGCTTTTAAGAAACACCCTTCCTCTTATTTCCGAGTTGTAATAGTAGTGGTGACCTACAATTCTCTAATAATAATACCTTTGAGTGGAATGTTGGTTTAACTAGTGTGATCCATGAGCCATTGTTCAAACCTAACTACAATACTTAATCACGTAAATTAATTACTGTTTGTTTTCTGGTCGCGGCTTCTAATGAGAGAAGGAAATGTTGTTTTGGAATTGTATCTACATGTACATTACGTAGGTCTGTGTATGCACGGGTGAGTGTGTTGTAACCATAAACAAAAACATTTTCCCTATTCACATTTAAAGATTGTTTTAGAATTTAAGGGGGCTCAGGATAAATTCCAGGAATTCTACAAGTTATGAAAGGAATAATTCCTAGGCTTAGATTAATAAATGATAAATCATAGTGGATTGAAAATGAAGATCAATTTTAATTTCATATGGACCCGAAAGATTTTTTTTTTTTTTAATTTTTATTTGAAAACTGGGAATCAATTTGATGTCCTCTGAATCTAAAAAAAATGGTTGTGTTCACGTATGTGTGTATGTGCATGTGTGTGGCCCAATTGCTTTATCAAATGTAATAAAATTTAATCAAAAGTTCAAAGGCAAAACTACGTTTGGCAACAATCGAACCGAAGAGGTGCTTCATTTGAAGTTCAAACCTGAAAAAAATAAAAATATCTCCCTATATAAAATTTTTCTATTTGTGTTTTTGACTCACAATAGGCAAGTCTTATGCCATTTTTAGATCTTGTTTTTTATACCTTCTTTGGGTATAACAAAAGGGAAAATTTGTTTGGGTCTTTCAAACGAGGAGCGGGTCCGCCCTGGTACTGGAATTTTGGTTTAAATATCTAAAAAAAAAATAAGGTAAAAAATTTTCCAGAATAAAAAAAAGCAGCCGGGACCGCCCCGGCCACTGCCCAAATATTAAGATTCTTTTTTGTGAGGGAAAGAATTTACTCTAATCATGTGAGATAATATCAATAATCATCAGGAACACAAAAATGACAATCATTTGTTTTTTAATCCATACATATAATGGGAATTATTTTCCGTTGTATTTATTCTGATTTTTAAATTCCAATCCTTTACAAATTTACAAAAAAATTTCGATAAATTGATTTTATTTTTTTTAATAATAATTCCATTTTAATTGAATTCGAAGAGATATACGAAATTCATGTACTGACAACTGTTTTTTACTTTTTGCTTTCCCACACTATGATATGTATATAATAATAGTAAGGAAAAGTATTATGATCATAAAAAATTTGATTCCAATTTTTAAAAATACCTTTACGTTTCAAGTCAAAAGGGCCATAAAAATCTTAATCTGCGTGTATATATATATATATGTGTGTGTGTGTGTGTATAGCTTTTATTTTGGCTTATATCTCTGGAATCACTTATCGGAAAGGGATGAAACTTAGCAAAGAAGCTATTAAAATTTGAACCAAATTGGTTAGCAGGGGGCAAAAAATTATTTCTAAAAAATTTAAAAAGAAGATCCAGGGAGGGGTGAAGTGACAAGTTAATGTCTCACCGCTGCTCTCGGCTTTTAGTTTATTATATCTTTGGAAAAAAAATTCCACAATCATTGGTTTCCCATTTAATCTAATTTTAAGAGTGAAGGCGAATTTTAAATTAATTACATATTTCTAAACCAAAAAACAAAGTGGCTTTTCCAAGAATTCACCTACATCTTACCACTTTCAATTAATTTTATTGAAAAAATCCGTTTCTTATTTTTAGAATTTCTTAAACAAAAGAGAGACTTTATATATATAGACTTTATATTCCAAGAATTTCTTATTGCAATTTAAAAAAAAAATAAAATCAATAAATTTAACTTACTTGTGAAAATTGAAAGGTCATTTAATCATACATTGAAGTATTCTCTTATCAACATCTTTATTATTTTATCTCGTTGGGTTTATTTTAAATTTTTCTATTGATTAATTAAACTGTATTATGGCGAGAGTGCACAAACATGTACAGCAACAGGAGAAAGGTTAATACCAGTATTGATTAGAATATAGTTTATTATTTTCGAATTTAAATTTTCAAATAAATTATCAAGCCGCCACAAATTGTCTAACTTCAGCTCAATTATAAAGATTAAATCAGTGATGAGTAACTTTTGTTTGATGAGGGCCGAATATAAAATTTAATATTCCCCGAGGGCCGCAAAACGAATATTTGTTCCTGTAATTTTTTAACATGATATATTTATATTATACCAATTTTTTTTTTTTTTTTTAACTAAATATAAAATCTATCTTTAAAGGTTTGATCTCCAATCAAGAGGGTCACCCATTTTGGCCCAGGTGCATACGACGAGAGTACCTTTTTTCAACCTGGAAGATCTTTTCATTCTTGAGAAACAGGAACAGAGAGGCCATTTTGTGAGAGCCATTCTTTTAGACCTATGGGATCTCTATTTCTGTTGATATCTCGATATCGATTTTTTTGCGATCACAAAAGTTTCTCACTATATATAGGCAAGAGAAAATAAAATGTATATTGTTTGTACAAATTAGTAAGCATGATTAGGTACTGCTGAACCTCGGATGGGTGGAAGAGAAATAAGAATGTATTGTTCAATACAATTATATGTATTTATAGCCGAAAAGTATTTTTCTCATGTTATTTTTCAGCCCCTTTATTGAATGAAAATAGGTAAGAGAGGGCCCCCTTCTCCTCTGAGTCATTAATTCCATCTTTTGAACACTCAGGACGGATTAGTTTCGAAGGAAACGATTTTCTGGAGCGATTTATCTTTATTCGTTTTAGAATTATAATCTAACACGTTTTTCAAAACAAAATATGCGTTTAAGTTTTACTTATTGAGAGATTTTAAGGATCGACACGCCCATTTGCTTCATGTTTACCTTTAAGTTTGTTTGTAAACTCAACCGGGGCGGGCGATCTCTCAAGAATCTGAGCAGAGATCTCTCAGAGACCAACTAAACTTATCAAGCTTTTTTGCTTAGAAGATATCTCAAAGTTATTGTAAAAAAGTACGCATTCAAAAATGTCATTTCGAGAATGCCATTAAATTTCATAAT
>JAAAKE020009939.1:0-10911 GCA_010014785.2 Anisolabis maritima
ATCAACAATATTGAAATCGTTCAGATTTATAAGAGTTTTAAGCGTGGTCAGAACCTGCAATTAATTCTATTTAATTTTTTAGAAATTATATACACTTATATTTCCTTATAGGGAAATATCATTCGGATATTTATAAAAAGATTGGGGTACCACGCGGTCCACTCTTAAAGCTCAAAACTTTATATTTGAAATTCCCCTCCCCCTTTAATTGAACGAGACTCAATTATAGTGAAAATCATTTTTAAACTTATACAGCTGCAAAATATTATTAATTAGCCTATTGCACCAGATTTAAAGATCTTTAAATTTTATTATTCTATTGTAAATTTAAAATATAGTACAATATTTATACTTTAAAATCATAATTACAGGCAAAAATACATAAATTAAATTATATTGATTTTTCATTAAAAAATCTACCTCTCATTAATTTGCATAATTTTAACATGCTGATAATTAAATTTTTTCATTATTAATATTCAACGCTTCTCTTAAATTTCCCCAAAGATCTTTTAAAATAGAATACATGATAATTCAAAAAAAAATCTTGATTAATTAAATTCCTAATTCCTTTTTTTATAATCCAATCAAACATGCATTGACGTAATCAGGCAGGTGCAACAGGTGCATAGGCAAAAGTCCTTAAAATAAGGGATTCTTGAAATATAAGACATATAAAATGTTAGATTAATTAATTCATTTAAATAAGTCTTTATTAAATATTATATATGAATAAAAATAAAAATCCAGTCCCTTACAGCAGAGGTAAAACTCATGTTTCATCATCCAACAGCTAGTAGTTTGCTTCCCGTACTGAGGGAAAAATTTATTCATATTGGCTATCAATTTAAATAAATATGAACAGATCATGTTGTCATATTTATATACATACTTATTGTATATATGTCTAAATAGCTTCCAATACCAAAAAGTAAAAAAAAAAAATATTCTCAAGTCTATGAGGCATCAAATCATTAAACATTCTACATTAATTGCAGTAATAAATTTCAAGATAATAAGTGCGAGATGAGGTGTTGGTTGGTTATAAATGGGACTTCCGGAATTTTTCACTTTCGCGGCAGATACACTGCCCTTCCACCAAAACCAGAAGGACATTGTTTTAGTGTATGCGTAAATATATAGCTGGGTAAGGGGAAGATCCCGAGTGGGCGCATTTATACCCAATCAACATTAGCATCTTTTTCTTTTAAGCCGGGAGCCAGGGTCCATCCCCGAAATCTATAAAATTTTACAAATAAATACAATACAATTTTTAAAAATAACATTATAATAAAAAAAAACTAAAAAATATGGTATTCACTATTAAAATCTTGAAAATTCTGTCTTGTACTATAAGTACTAGACGATGGATTTCATGTAGTTCAGATATTAGTATTTAAAATCTGTCATTGTTGGTAAGTCTCTGAAATGGGGGGTTATTGCTTCTTTGAATATTAATCTTTGGGTTGAAAGATTCCTGTATTCAAACAGATAATGACATGATATAAAGTAAGCAATGCAAAAGAACAGATGCAGTTAGGTGAAGGAACAGGATTAATTATGAACAGAGGAACTGGTGCGTTTAATTCGTAAGCGTTTGAAAAGTGTAATGGCTGATTTATTGCAGGCTATCTTCTCTAAAACCATGAGGGGAGGGAGGAGCCTAGAGGAAGGTTTAATACTGGCCAAGCTGGATTCTTTAAAGACAGATGTAGATGGCCATTTGTTTTTCCAATCTGTATAAATAAAAGAGAGTAATGACTTAAATAAGACAAGCCATTTATGTGCTCATGTGTGTTAACTAGCATATATGGGATATTCTTGATCGATTTTTATGATATCAACTGAAAGAGATTTTATAGATCTACAAGGACTGACATCAATCCTGTGAAAAGTCTCACATTTAGGGCGTTCATTGGAGATTATTCTTAAATCCAACTTATGGGAGCATTTCTATTAAAACTAAGGTATGCTCTACTTATTAATTTTTTTAAATTTTATTAAATCTAAATCTAAATTTAATTTACAAAATATAAAAATTTTGTCTTCGAAATTTGACCAGTCCATCGCTTAAATTACCAATTCAAGGCCGTCCATTATCTCAAGGTATCCCGATCGGCCTCGGGTGCATCAAGATTTCCCCTCCTCTCCGTTTTGATTCTTTATTTCCTTTTGGTCCAACTTTGACATTTTACAACGGAAACGAGGGTGGCTGGTTTATTTTTTTAGTAAAGGATTTTATAATTTTCAATGCATTCTTACATGCCGAAGATCGTGCGAGTCAAAGATTCATACTGCTTGCATAAAAAAACACTGGAAATCAGCTCTCTCACAAAGAAAAATTTTTAGAAAAAAAAAACTTGGGTCGAAGTTTCTTAATGCTATCTTATGTTGGTAGATCCTAAATTGGACACGTCTGTTTGTTTGGCCTATGTAAAAACGATGGCATTTGGAACATGGTATTTCGTAGACTCCCGGGACTTCATTTGGGATTGTGTTATTAGGGTTTCTGAGTAAACTCTTGAAAATGGCTCCAAAAGGAGAGCCGAAACGTCGAGTTAATAATTTCAACAGTCAACGCGGACCAACCCCAGAAAACATTATTCCATATATATATATATATATATATATATATAAAACAATTAAAACGCAAAATAACTAATTAATACAAAAACAGAGAAAATAATAGAGCTAAAAAAATTTTTTATATGTCAACAAGCCAGCGCCAATTTGAAGTAGTCCATTTATTGTTATATAAAACAATACATTGACTGGTTACTTATAATCTCATAAGGCGAGAAAGCTACCACTTATTTTCTGTATAATTTTTTGGTGCTTTTATTACATTTATTTATTAATTATTATACTCAAGCCGTTTTGTTAAGTCAATAAATCTTCTCCTCTCTAAATTATGAAGGCTAGAAGATGCTCCCACTATTACACTCATACCAACAGGGTCGCTTCCCCAGCTTCCTCGATTTGTTTCTAAGAGAGAAGAAAGCATTGCTCATTATTTTTATTTTGCTCAGAATTCTGCTTAGAATCCGAGAGCGGCTGTAGTATAATACATTTGAGAACCAATATTAAATTTGATTCTTTTGTTGATTTTTATATAAAAAAGTAAAATGGGATTTTTTATCTTATCCCCATTACTTCTCATTGCCATTTCAATGTCAATTTTTGTTTAAGTTAGAAAACAATTTATTTCAAAATCTCTTTAATTAATAGCACGGCCAGTACAATTTTTCCATCAATTATTCGCCCTTCCCACAGTGTAAACTGCCATTTTGTCAAAAGCTACCTGCTCAAAGCTTTTGTAACACCCAGCAATCAGAACTTGAACCAATTTTTCCTCGGTCCCCTTGACATTTGTCAAACCTCACATTAAATCAACGATTTTTTTTTCATTATTTTTAAAAACTCAAAAGGTTAACATTTGGCGGAGAAATCCATTTTATTTTAAACCATTTATGATTCATCACAAAGTCGATCACACTCTATCTATCATATTTGATTTTGCAATATTGATATCACATTTAACTACCATTTTTTTTTTTTATTAAAACCCCCCAAAAACCACCTTTATAAAGATTGTCCATAAATCTTTATAACCTATTACTCTTTAATAATAGATAGATATCTCAAACATTTCTCTGAATTTAACTAGAGGGTTAAATAGAAAAATCACTTTACAAATCGATTTTTCTGAAATTTATTTGAATTAGATATTGATATTGGAGGGTTTTCTAATTTGAGAAAATTTATAAATAATTAAAATTTTAATTTAAACATTACCAACCATAATTTTCCAGCGCTATTAAAATTTTTGTCATAATTTAAATCTGGAATAGCCTGGTGATGATCGATGTAAATAAAATAAATTTCTTATGGAGATAATTTAAAGTCTTTAAGAATTCCAACTAGGAGACGTTTCAGAGGACGTCACTTGAGGACTAGTAGGATATTAAAATATGAATTTTCTCATACATTTCGTCATTATAAAAAATTGTGTCCAATTCACTTGGGTGGTTTGAGAAAGGCATTGAGTCGTCTTTGAATACTGATAATTATCTCCATAAGAAATTTATTTGTATGTAAGCTATTTATTGTTAATGCTTAAGTATTTTAAATATAGCCGGAGTATATGTCCGCTTTTTATTGCGTCCTTTAAGATTTCCAAAAATGGTACTCAATACACCTTTGAGCACCTATGTTATTATAAACAATTGATTAAATTTTTGTTTACAATTTTCCTTAATAAATAATATGATATTTTACCTTAACTTGATTAAATTTAATATTTCCCTTTTCAAAAGAATAAAATTTCTTTTTTTTTCTCTAAAATTATATTTATTTTGTCTCAACGGACAATACAAAGTATTTTTACTTTGTTGTTTACATTTAATATATTATCATCTCTAGTTTTATTCTTTGAGTCGAATAAAATATCTATTGTTTTTTTATTTGCCTTTTTTTACTGACGCATCGGCAGTTAATTTTATTTTGCAATTGTTGTTTGGAATTGGAAGTAAAAGACTGAGAATGGGGATTAGCAAGTAGAAGGGGTTGACTTATCTTATCTAAGTGGTGGCAGCCACTCTTTTTAGAAGGGATAAACTGTACTGAGGTTGCCCCGAAATATTTTTTCTCTCTTTTCTCATCTTAAATGCAAAGGACAAAAACGACCAAACTTGCTCTTCTTTTTCCCTTTTCAAATATTGAATTGAAATCAAATCGTATTAGTAAATATAGAAACATTGCTTGCTGTTTAATTTTTTTAAATATTATCATCTGAAAAAAAAGAAAATAAATTGTATTAAAAACTTTAATCAAGCCTATTCATGTTTTATTAAAGCTTCATTAATTATTTAAACAGACAGGCTTAATAATCTATTTTCTAATTAGAGTCTTTCGGCATTTAATTAAAGCACTAAACCTTTGAACTTTTTTTTTTCAATTCGTTTATTCTTTTATTTCGTGTCTAACTATATAAATGAACATAGGTATTTCTGTTTGCGGAAACGCATACAGAAGGGATTCAGAATCAAACCCTGCTCTCGTTTCTTCGGAATATCCTACGTGACCTGAAAGAAAAAACTGAAAAGGTTTAGAACATAGACAAAAAAGTGAAATAGTCTTGGGGACTTTACAAACGGTGTGTATTTACATGATTATTAAATTTGACAATATGTTTCAAATAAAGAGAATATTATGAGTGGTTTAAAAAACTAATAAAAAATATTGGTGAAAAATTGGAAAAAATCTGGTCTTATTAAATGCACATTACATAATTTCATCTTACTTATTTAGATAAGATAAAATAATATGATATGCTCCAAAACCAGACTTTTTAAGTCGAAATATTTTTTTTTTTTTAATATGTATATGAGAATCCAAGAGTTAAATACTAGTACTACCATATTTTAATTCCAAAAGCCCTAGGAAAATATTAATTAATTATTTAAAAAAATTAAATTGATAAGTAAATCTTTTTTATTCTCAAATATAGGATTTAAAAATATTTATTTTCTCTTATCATGACAGGGAGTTCTATGTTCTATGAAATTCTACAAATACTATTCTCATATGTAAATGATAATATATCTTAAAACTTATCTAATCATTAAAGAATTGGAGATAAATAAATCTGCGGGGCCTGATGGTATTCCACCGATTGTCAACAAAAAATGTTCTACCGAAGTGAACCCAATCTTATCTAGTGTGTATAAAATCTCATTTGTCACGGGAGTTTTTCCAGAATCATGGAAACTAGCAAAGGTAGCCTATTCTCAAAAAAGGCGACTCTTCCTTGCCTGATAACTATCGCCCAAATAGTCATAACTTCCATATTTCCAAAAATTATAGAAAAATCCCTGAAGCTCCAAATATGTTTAAGTATGTTTTCAAAAAACAATAGCCTTATCAAAATTTTAATTGAAAAAATTTAACATTAAAATATATTATAATATAATTTTTAACGCATTGTATGTAAAACGTAATTAAGATTCTAATGTTTGTATTATATGGTCTTTCTCAGTTAGTTTTTTTTTTTTTTTTTTTTTTAAATAATTCTTATATATTTTTTCATTTTCCTAGTTTTTATTATAATTTTTTTTTTTAAATAATTTTTAACTTAAGAGGGGAGGTGGAAGCCCAACCCCTCTGAATGCTGGGAGTCAAATAATTTATTTACGAGATAAACAAATGTTAAGTGAAAAAATTTGTTATTTTTTGGTGAATAGTATATATTAGATTGAGACGGTAGTTTACTACTACTACTACTACTACTACTACTATTAAATTGATGACTCGAAGTCAACTTTCAGAGAGAAATCCATGGGAACCAGCCATAGCAATGACGAGGCTCGGGAACCTGTCAAACTCCTGTATAGTGATGACTTCAGGCCTTAGCCCCCCCGCAACAGTGTCTTGGGCCAGGTCTGGGTCCTTTTGCAGTCTAGGCATTCTCTGAACTTCCTTACATGCAACTGGGATATTCTAAGTTTTTCTCATCAAGGTAAATGTCCAACAATACGTCTCGAACTATTCAGATTTTTATGATTTCTCTTCTATGCTCCTTCTAATAGTGGGGGAAGGGTTCATCTATCGCTTCTTTCCTCCCTCTTTAGACTTCGTAGAGTGTTAATATATTTTGAAAAGCTATCTTTTCTCAAGAAGTGTCGAATACAGAACATTTAGATGAGTGGAACATAGATTTTCGATTGAGGTATAAACAACTAAACTATGTACGACAAGTTCTAGGTATGATAGAAATTCATGCAAATATCTCTATCATTCTAAATTTATTACAAAATAAAAATTAATTTATGAACATTCCACATGAAATGAACCACTTGGTCACATCCATGTCAAACAGTTTCATTTTAATAATACGTATAATTTCTCAAAACTTTTGCAGATAACATTTAATTACACTGAAATATCACTCGGTGTATTATGAAGTCTTCAAATGTTTTGAGAAATTATGTATATTTAACAAGAAAATAGGTATCAAGGTCCAAGCGACTATTTGGCTTATTCATGTGGAATGCCTCTTATATAAAAAAAATTTAAAAGTCCAATAAACGTTTTTCTTCTTAGGTTTATTATTACTGAGACCAGAAATTTTCTGTATTTGTTAGTCCAAAATGAAAGAATGAAATTTTATTACGTACAATTGCAATATTATCTCTCACTGGCGGGGACAAGTTTAATTGGAAAAGTCTAGACAAAAACGGCAAGGATTACTTGGACAATTAATATCTTAAATTAAAGATCTTTTTTTTTTCTTCGAGCTCCTTTTTACAATACAATGGCGTGAGTTGTATAACGCCCACAAAGAAAAACCGCTACTAGGTTTTAAGTTTCTCTTAATGGTTGTCCAATTAGATTGAGTTGTTTGAATTCTCAAAAATTTTTATTTATCAAAATCATCAAAAAGATACTTTTATAAACCTTAAATGAAATGTTTAATAATAATATTTATTTATTTTATTTTTAAGAGTTTTAAGATATTTTTTATTCTTTGTACATGAAAGATGGGAAAATTCAACACTTAGACAGTGTTCTTGGTGGTTGAATTTACTTTAATAATTATCATATATATAAGTACTATCCGTATTAAAAACACAATCGCTTGTTAATCTTAAGATATAATTGGAAGAGATAAGCCTATATAAAATTCAAAAATAATAAATTTCATATTAGGAAAATCTTATTTCTTTTCAACGAAATAAAAGCTAGCGTTTATACAATTTATTTTGATTTATTTTGATACTGAGAGTATATTTGGTAAGAAACACATTTTAAATGGCTAATAGTTCTGACTGCCCCACTCCCTCAACGACTAAAGGTCAAGATTCCTAAGAAAAATCCTAAGTGAAATTTTAGTCAAATGTTTTTTACTTGAAATTCTTTAAGTTCAAATTTCTCTTTATTGTTAATTAAAAGAACTAAAAGAGACCTTTGAATTATTCACTTAAGAAAATTATTAATTTGAAAAATTTTATATAAAAAAGCTTAGTAAAATTCCTTTAAGTTGAAGTTTTTCTTAGAAACTTTTCTGATTGCGTCTTTACGGTCCCTAGTAAGAAATAGGGTACTTATTGAAATATGTAATATTTGGAAAGTAATGCGATCACACAAAAAAAATCGATGACAATGTTGAAAAATATTAACTACTCCAGGGGGTTGTTTCTCCCTCCCTCTTGAAATTTATTTTTTAAATTTTTTATTCGATTTTTGGCAGTCATTTAATTCCAAATCAATTATTCATCCGATAAGATTAACCCTGTCCCTTAAATCAGAGGTAGAAGTCTCGCTTCTCGTTCAAAGGGTCAATAGTTTGCTTCCGGTGCTAAGTGACGCCGAGTCACCAGATGTTCCATATGCTCCGACTCTGAGTCCTAATATTTTTTTTTTTTTAATTTACAAAGGCTAATTTTCCTCACATAATTACAAAATATTAATAGAAAAATTGAAATAAATCTCTCAAGGAATAAAACAAATGTACTCAATCAGTAGGCTAAGTAATAAAAAGGTGAAGAGGAAAAAAATTAAATAAAGGTATTTGATTTATTTCTTTGTTGTCTCTTTATTTCACAATTAAATTTTTGAAATAAAATGTTGACAGGTGATTTACCTGACATAAACAAAAGAGAGAATTTATTTTTAAAAAAATTTAAAGGAATTAGAATAAAACAATTAAAAAAAAAAAAAAAAAAGAAAAAAAGAAAATAAATCCATTAACAATCCAATATTTACATTTTTAAATATCCATAATGCAGATATTAAATATATAGATAGGTGGCAATAAAAATAAATAAATATTATTGGAGATGTTCTATCGGGACTATTCAGTAGATGATAATAAAAGAAATAAACAATTGAAGAGGAACAAAGGTTTTAATTTAATACAGTCTATGAATTGGTTAAACCAATACTACTATGTCATTTCGAACATGACTAACTCTTGCAAATTCATATACATTAATATTTATATTTTTATTAGTTAGATGTTTCGTTAAATTATTATTTGTTTATTTTTATATTTGTGTTTAAAATTAATTCGTGAGCCTATTAAAAAATCACAAAAGTCAACAGTGGAGTAGAAATTTCTAATTTAGAATTATTTATTTTGTATATAAATGGGTGTATTTAAGAGATTTAAAAAATATATACATCACTGGATAATAAGTTATTATTTTATCATTAATTGTTTTTCAGCTTTTTTTATTTTATTGCACAAATAGATTGATTTTGTTCATACCACATTATGTACTAAGTTAAGTTGTATGGAATATTAAAAGTCATTTGGCATAGGGACCATCTCCCCTTCATTAACTAAAATTTTTGATATAATTCTCCATTTAAATTATCTCTCTCTACACCCATTTAAATCTGGCAAAAATTTGAAATATTTATTAATAAATATTGTATTTTATAATTATTAATAAAACTTTATGAATCCAATGATATTCCTAATCTAATTGGTTAATTTTACCTTGTAATTTCATTTAAAAGAAAATATATCTAAGATGGCAAAAGGCATAGTCCAAAAATTGTTAATTAAATTTTTGGAGCAAAAAATGTCATGGGTGCATAAATTCGTTTGCTTTTTGGTGCTGGAAGGTTGGAAACCTAACTGACCAACCCTCTTTGGAGAAAATAAACAAAAAATCCCTTAGTGAGAATTGGTCATTTGGGTTTCCTACTGTCCAGCATCCAAAAGCGAATGAATTTATGCACTCTATACCTGGTATATCCTTTTAATATAAATATGAGAAAAGGCGCTTGTTTTTTAAATACTAAGCTAACATTAATACTTGTCTGTTGCACTGTTTACCAACTTTCACAATAAAAATATTTTACCCACTATCTAATTATATATTTCGTTCATATAACTATATATTATCTCAAATATCATAATATATAGTATTGAATAGCATTAATTTAACATGATTTTAATGGGTAGAGCTCAAGCTCTCCACATTATATCTGAGATAAAATAGTATACGATTTTAATTTTTTTGGCTCATACCAATAATTTTCGAAAAATTAAAAAAAATATTCCACCATTCTTTAGGAAAGTGTTAATAAATCTAGCCGAAGTTGTTTGAGGCAGATATTGTACCTATGTGAAGCTTGTAGTTTCAGTGCCGCTTGTAAATTGTAGAATAAGTCTAAATGTTTTTAATATTTTATCGCGCATCCTTTATATTATTCGTTATAAATAATCTTTGAGTTCCCTTTAAAGGCTATCAAAAACTTTAGAAATTTTATCTATCTTTTGAGTGGCGTGGATTAAGATGTAAAAAAAATTGACCTCATGTGACTATGTGTGTAAGTAAATATCTCTATCTTTTAAACCGAGAAGCCATTTTGATGAAATTTCGTAGATAAATCATCCATCAGTGTATGAATATATTTGTATTAAATTGTATTCATTTGGATTTAGTTAAAAAAGTATATAAATTAATATAATAATTTTTATAAACAGTAAAAGATAAGAATTCGGAGAAATGTAAGTTTATGCTTTAAGGTGCCACTCATTGAAATAAAATGAAGTGAACGGCACTTGAAATTAAAAAACTCTGATTTCTCCAAACCATGAGCTATGCAGCAGCGTTACTCAAAATATCAAAAATAATAGTTTTTTACTCATTCTAACCTATATAAATAATATATAGTATTTAGAAAGTCTTACTAGCCCAATAAATTCATTAAAGGAATTTTAAGTGAAATATGGTCTCTCTTTCTCACTCTCTCTCTCAAATGCGAAGAGAATATCCCGAAAAAATGTTCGCGTCTCAGAATTGATATTTAGTCTTGGTACCTGTTAACGCCGATATCCACCTAGATTTCAAATTCAAATAAAAGGAAAAAATTTATTATAGTTTAAATATTTTGACC
>JAAAKE020009950.1:0-10911 GCA_010014785.2 Anisolabis maritima
TAGAAATAAATTTTTGTCGCTCAGGACGGGAAGCGAACCACTGACCTTTGGTATGTGAGGCGAAAGCTATACCTCTGTACCAAGGGACAGGGCTTATTAAAAGACTTAAATAGTTTAGATTAAAAAATTTGGTTATCTGATTTTTTATACATTCCAAAATGATGTATTATAATGTGCTAATTTTTAATCTAAACTATTTAAGTCTTTTAATAAGATTGTGAATTAATTTTAGCCTTTTGTTTTTTAAAATATGTTATAAAATAAAGAGTAAATATTAATATCATGTAATTTTTTAGCAGGCTGAGGAAGGGTTGCAGTTATAGCCGAAACGTCTCCCAAGAAAAGCAGAAATATAAAGACGCTTAAATTGGAAATATAAAAATATTGGATTTATTTTATTTTATTTTTTTTCTTATTAACTAAAACTTTTCCAAAATTATAAAAAAAAAAAAGTTAATTAGAATGAAACAAGAAAATAATGAAAAATTTTTTTGTGATCCGCGAAAAGTTTTCCAAATTTCTATGTCTCAAAAAAGAAACACTTATCTGCGTTAATAACAGAGAGAAATTCATCAGCATAAAAAAAATTTATTTTCAGAGACCAAGGTAAAGATAATTAAATATACATGAATGTATGTGTATCTATGAGTGCATATATATATGCCTAAATAACCATAATGCAAAAAAAAACTTTGGATAAGATAGAGAGGAATGGCCCGCCCCAGTTTCAAATTCTAATTACCCCTATATGAATTAAATAAATTTTAGTCAATGGGAGGGAAATAAATTGCAAGTCCCTAAATAACTCTTGTTTTTTTTTTTTTAATAAAAAATTCCGTTATAGTCTTCGAACCCGTCTGAAAGATCCCAGTGACTCTTCAAAATAACTTTAGAGCAATTATTTTTCAATTATTATTAAAAATAATTAATATTAAATCAACTCGCCCTCATTTATCTTAAATTAAATTTTATTTTAAAAAAAAATATTTTCTGAAGAGAATGAATGTTCTTAGCTGCAAAATAGTAAAAGGTTACTTATTGAAATTTATATTTTGAAATCTTTCATATTGTGTTAGAAATAAATATTCAGTTGATTGATATTTTATTCTATTACGTCAGATAGGAAAGTTACTGATCTTTTAACAATAAATGATTGCTCCAGATAATTTTTGATAGTAAATCAGCTCGATTTAATACACCTTAACGAGAGCGAGGAGGATAAACCTCGAGAAAGTAATTTCGAAGTTAGCATCTTTCAAATAATCAATTTCCCCGGTAAGTACAATTCCAGAAATCTTTCAATAGAGATTTTATTTATTGAATGGATTCTTTTCAGCGTTCTCCAAGGCGTTTCGTATTTTAATCTTGTGAGTGGTCGATAGAAAATCAGTAAATTTCGTTTCGCGGAAAGGAGGATTCTCGTTGAATTTAAAAAGGCACAATGGTGTTTTAATTGAATCATGAATATCTAATCTATTTATATTAGAAATTAAATTTACAAAGAAAAAAATTTTAATACAAGGAAATTATTGACATTGGATAGGTTTTTTTACGCATTGTCGATTAAGGGCTTTATGAGACAGTAGCTGACTTCTGTCAACTATAGGAAGTTACTATATTTTTTCAATTTCTATTCGTACTAAATTTCTATCTTTAACTTTAATAAATTCTTTGAAAATAGATGCCAAGGCCCAAAAGTCATATAGGGACCAGGCAATGCAAGAAGCAAATAGCGTCCTTTCGAATAGTGCATAATTGAGGAGGAATGTACAATTTATTTATCCAGTAGACGTAGTAAATAGGAGGCCCCTCCCCCTGTCTTCAGTAAAACTATAAATCAAAAATTTTAATTATCCTCGCATATGTTATTTATCAATTTTCTTTAATAAAAATAATTACACACTTAGGTTTCGCAAAAACTTTCTTTTCCTAACATTCACTAAATATACAATCCGCTTCAAAAGTAATTGGACAACATGTATCTTTTGTTTCGTTTTAATGGCTAATTAGAAGACCTACATGAAATCCAAAAATAGTAAATTTAATTAAAAAACATTATGAAATTGAATTCAGTCTTCTAATTACTCATTAAGATGAAATAAAAGGTTTTCCAATTATTTACGAGCAGCCCTTTTTGAATTTCTACGCCACTGTTCAAATAAAACATAAAATTTCAATATCCAAATAATTTTCCATCCCATCTATCTTTTAACGATTTTAATTTCCTAATAAACAAATTTACAAGTATATAGAAAAATTTCTACTAGTTTTTCTTTTATCTTTAAACTTAGTAATTATTATTTCAAGCTCCTCCCCTACTAAAAAATAACACCAACCAGGGAATCTAATAGAAGTCAGAAGAATAATTGGGATTTCTCATTTAAAATACTAATTCCAAAGAGAAATGATTGAAAAAAATGATACATCATAGATAGTATGTTCTAATTTACAACTCCTCTCACAAGTTTAATAAAGAGCGTATTATTTAGGATTTTTTTATTAAAATCTGTATGAATCATTGAGTATATAGTGAAAAGATTAATAGCGATGTTGTTTTCAAATTGGTCAATGTTGCGAACGAATGCCCGAGTGTCCAATTCAGCTGGAATTTCCGGAGCAGAGTAGCGTGGGTGTTTAATGCTCAACAGCAAAACTATTCATCAATATACGAAAAAGAAGAGGTTATTTCCTCGAAGGAAATTCATTAGCTGGTGGTCGGTTCAGGCTATTTTTCCAGACCATTAAAAAAGCGTTCCCGATGGATGCATAGACGCACACCATACATATTCTGGCTGACGAATTTGGGACGTGTGCGTGACCAAAAAGGGGAGGGGCCCTGCAGGGAAAGGGTGGTCTGCTACCGGGCGAAACCATTTGTTAATCCGTGGAACCGAAAAACTGAACGTTCTGGCCAAATGCCAGTGCAATTGAGATGGACAAATTAGTTTCTTGTTTCAAAGAGAAAAAAATCGAGCTCAACCAATAGCATGAACTTTTTCTATGTAAAATATAAGCCCAGTCTCTCGGTGATTTTTACTCTCTTATTTGAAATAATAGAAAAAATGTTCTATCTTCCAAACGAAAAATTGCTCTGACACTTAGTGCAGAGGTAGAGGTCTCGCTTCAAAGATCAGTGGTTCACTTGCCGTCATGAACGACAAAATTTATTTAAATTATTTTGGGTACCAATTAATTTAAATAAATAAGGAGAGTCTAAATGACCTCAGATGACGAAAAAGATTTTTTGGTATTATGAATTTATTATTGTATTTTTTTTATGTTTATAATATGTACAATTTTTTTTGGTATGGGTTTTGACTGAACACCAAATAAATGAGAAAAAAAAAAGATTTTTTAAAAGTCTCTTTGGTATCTGAAGCCATTTAGACTTTAAATGATATGCAATATATTATAGTAACGATACGTATTTATTTACGTTAATTATCTTATATGAAGGTTTTGGATAACGATAAAAAAACATGGGAATTGAGGAATTAATCAAAACTGCATCACCATTAAAAAAATATTATTTTAATTAGTTTGTAGAATTTTTTTCTCTTTGAAGAAAGATGTAAACTGGATTTGAGTTTGAGCTCACAAAAAATTTGATATAGAATTAAGAAAAAAAAAAAACAATTTTTGATGTTTTCTGAATAAAAAAAAATATATGTATGACTTTGGACAAAATATCTATAAAAAATCTCAACCCCCCTCTGGATATAAATATAAATATATTTTCCATTTAGCTTCATTCGTATAATAAAGAATATTAATTATAAAGGTTACATCTTCTAAATATTTTATTAGTTGCATTTTTTTTTAATGAGTTAGTAAATTAAAGAAGCAAAAAGGGGTGAGTTTGTTTATACCACATATTCTCTCTAATTTATTTATTTTGCAAAGGGGTAAATGTTAAATGAAGAATTAATGAGAGCATGAGATCGTGTAATCAATCCCTTCTGTTAAATTAGGGAAAGTCAAAAGACGCCCTTCGTTCGTTGGATAGAGCTCTCTCTCTCTCTTTAAGATTGATTTTTATTTAATAAATCAAAGGCTGGTTTAGAATCCTTTACCTTGTCAGGAATGCGATATATATTCATCTAGTTAGGAGCTATTTTGTTACGTTAAACAAGGAATTTTACAAAATATACACTTTCTAAAGCCGATCTTATATGTTTGTAAGAATCAATTTATTTTATTAGAATGGCATTAAATATTATCGTTGACATTAGTATTTAAAATAAAAATTAATATTAATAATAATAAAAGAGAGATGCAAAAAAGTAATTTTCATTTGTCTGGGGAAAATAATAATAGAATTACTTGAATAAAGTGTTTATAATAATTATAAACACCCATTTTTCTCACTCTTTTTATTTTTAGGGTTGTACACTTTTTAATTTTTTTCTTTTTCTTTTTCCTATAACTTAAAGGGGGAGTAAGAAAGACTGGAATTAAAGAGAGCGGAAGAAATGTCAGCTCTAGCTACCGACGTACTCACAAGAATGAAAATTTTTAACGACATTCTTCTATTTGAAAATATTGATGGAAGTTTATTTACTTTATTAAGGAAAAGATCAAAATGGTCGGAGAGAATAAATAAAAAAAAAAAATACTTCCGGTTGAATAATTTTATTAGGTGTGCTGCCCCGTTTATAAAAAAAAAAGGGCGGGATATATTAAAAAAATTTTAATTTAACTTTTTTTTTAAAGGGAACTTTTTGTGTTCTCAGTGTTTTCCATTCGCCACCCTCTTTTGTGTTCTAAGGGGGACCCGCCCCCAGAGGTTGAGAAGTGATACCTTAACCACTAGGTTTCTATTTAAAAGCATATTTCTTTTATTCATGCATTTATTAACTTTTTTTTTTTTTAGGGAAGTGTTACGCTGCGGAGATTTAAAGTTGAGAGCAAAGTAGGGTTGAAAGCCCTTGATTTATAAGAAGGCTCCTTGTCAATTGGATGTAATCGAAAATCAATCTTCTAAAATTGATCACTTTAGACTAAAACGCTAAGATAGACATTTAGAGAAAGCTTTTTATCGCCGGGGCTTGAGTCAATAGCCGACTTAGGAAAAAAAAAAATCCGATCGCCAATAAATTACGCCGACCCTTTATAATGCATTGTTTATGCGGAGTACATTTAAAAAAAATTTAAGGAACGCACTGTTTTGGATAATAAAAAAACGAAAGGGTAAACATTCAATTAGGCATTTAAAAATAATAAATTGATACCCCATTTTTTTGACCATATATACATTTTTTCCATTAAATAATCATAATAATTTTCCCCTCCGGTACAACTTTATTTTTTTCGTCGTTTCTCAGAAACGATTAATTAAAAAAATGTATATACGATAATTGTTAATAATTTATATTCAAGCATCATTTTATATCCTTATTTATAATCAAAAAATTTAAATAAATTTTTCATTTATGATAATAAAAAAATTCCAATTTATTAGACGAAGAGGTGGTGACATTGTCCACATGTAAAACCTTAAGATCATTTCCCAGCATGATCGAGTGAAGCAAGTTGATACCATTTATTTTAAATAAATATCTTTTGATAACAGTATCATTAATTAATATTATATGCAAGTGAATTGTTTAAAGTCGGTAACCGAAATACTCTCAAGACTGTTTTTTTATTATATTTATAATTTTCCATTGTTTTTTTTTTTTTTTTTAATTTAATAAATTATTTCTCTAGGTACGGTACTTATTAAATTTCACGACTAATATAAAAAAGAATACCGTGTTTTAAGGCAATAAAAGAGCTAAGTTGAAAAATAAATTCCAAATGTGTGAAAGCATTCAGATAAAAAAAACATAATTTAATTAAATTAGATAAAAAAATTACTATACCCATCTTTTTTTCTAATATTTAAATTAAATTTATACTTTTTTATTACTAGCCATAGAAATTTAATGATACCAGAATGGTAAGAATACCATCTAGAGATTTTATAAAAATATATATAAGCTTAACGCCCTATGTTAATTACCGTCTCTCTCTCACCCGGAAATGGAAGTTAATCCATCATGAGGGGCTGAGAGGATTACGAAAGCGGCTGTCTAATTATTCTCTTTTTTTTTTGGATTATAAAAATAGGCAATTTTTATATGTGAATATATTATTTAATCTTTCACATTTATTTTAGTATTTATATAGATATTAAATTTTAATTCAAAATTGATTGTAAATTGGAATGAGCTATTATAGTTGAAATAAAACTAGAGGAACCTTGAAGGGGGGAAGATAGCCCGGCCAAAGCGGAATATTGTTTTGTCACTGAGAGAACGCGTCTGATGGGGAATCATCTTTGGAGTGGGGCTAGTCTGCATCGGTCCGAGCATAACAAAATTTTTAAAAACCCTTCTGGATAATAAATTTGTCCCTATTTTATAATTCTCAAAATTTAGCCATTTTTAATTCCCATATTTTCACCTCGTTTATTTATTAGTGTTTTTAGAAAAAAATTTGTAAAATGGTAATTTTCGGTTAATTAATAAAATTTATCTGCAATATATAAAAAGAACAGGTAATAAAAATAAATATTGTGGAAATGAAGCTGAATTATATATATACACATACTTTCCTTTTTTTTTTTTTTTTTGTTTAATACGTAGATCCACTAATTGCAATACATAAAGAAACGGTTGTCTCTGGTATTTTTTTAATTTCAAATGGAAGAATATTTATTGTAACATATTGGTTTAATAAAATGGGAAGAATATAAATGCGTTTTTTCCCCAATTTCCAATTCCTAGATCTGCATTTGAGTCCCTCCTGTTTTATTTTGCGACTCAGCCGTAGATCCAAAAAAAGAGGGGGAGGTCATAATTTTTATTGAAAGGAGAGGAGCGTTCTGCCCCCTTCCTCTTTTTGACTTTATTTAAGGGTCAGCCGTCGCAAAAGGGCATCCATATATACAAGCGGAAATCTTTTCAGTATTAATATTTTCGTAGTGGGCTGCGGGATTTAAGGGATCTCTCGGCCCGAAGGGCTGCTACTGCTCCCCTTTTGGGGTTTTAGGGTTTGGGGTTGTTGTCACAGGCACTGGCCACCTTCCGAAAACCCTCCCTAGAGAGACACAATATGTTACCTTGATTTATCACGATGAATATTAAACCAACAAATAGTCTAAGAGCTAAACAATATTATAAGGGCGTAAATCAAACGATAGTTTATTACGAGATATGGACCGGGGAATTTACTAAAAATTATCCCCACAATTTAGTTATCATTTAAAAAAAAAAAAAAAAGGGAAATACAAGAAGAATTTAATCTCCATTTATTTAAACCTCCCTACATTTATTATGATAATAACTTTCTAAGTTCCTAGTATAAAAAATACAAAAACAAACAACGTTTTGCCCCATGACAATCCAAGCAAAAGCCAAGCATGTTGACACATGTCCTTTCTTAAGAGAAGCTCTCCTGAGGTCAGTAGCCTATTCGTCACGTCAAAAGACCCTCTTAATTTTTTACTTCTTTTTTTTTTTTTTTTCTAAAATCTAGACTATATTTTTTTTATTTTGGCGATTCACATGACTTTGTCAAATTGATAGATTGATAACGTATTGAATTTTGCGATGGTAATGTTAGCAGATGAAATTAATTCAAATGTGTCAAACACAATGTGTTATGAATTTATTTTGAAAATGTATCAGAGCATAAATTTAAGCGTATTTTTTTTTTTTTGTTTTGTATTCGGCCTGCAGAAATGTTAAATTCGATATTCATTTATAATTCAAAAGGATAATTCATTACTAACAAAAAAAAAAAATCATCGAGTCAAAAAGAATTTTTTTATCCAAATGAAAATATTAAATATTAACGAAACAAATAGTAATTATATTTTGGTACAGAACAAAAGAAATTGATGAATTTTTAAATAAAAATTATTGTTACTAATTTTGTCAGTCATTTTAGAATAAATTATAAAAGTAGCCCTCTCCCTTGGTACAGGGGTGGGGGTTTCGCTTCACGTTCTAAAGGTATCCCATCCTGAGGGACAAAAATTTATTTAAATAATATTGTCTATCAATTAATTTAAATAAATAATGGCGTCTAAATAGTCGAAAAAAGAGATTAAAAAAAAAATTATAAAAATAATTTTCTCTTAAATCTCCTTTAAAAATTGAATTTTATTTTCACAATAATAGTACTATTATTTATTATATAATATAAGTATTTAATTTTATGTTAAGTAATAGTCTTTTAAATAATAAAAAAAAATATTGAAATTTAAGAAAAAAAAAAAAGGAGCAAGGCCGTGAATTTGATAGAGGAATCCAAACCGAATCTTGCCTTATGTTTTTCTCAATTTGAATAAGTTTTAAATTTTATATAGAAGATTTATGTAATTATTTGAAATTTCCCTGAATAAATTCTTCGGAGTAGAAACGATAAGAAAGCTCTATTATTACTTAAACACGAGTAGTAAAACTGTTCAAAATATTTTTTTGCTTTCAAGATCATTATATTATTTAAATAAATAAACACATTCACGAGCAATGATTTATTTTTATTAAATTACACCGATTGTTGATGGTTGGACACGAACCACTATGCTAACTTTTACAACACGGTGCCCAATGTATTGTAAATAATATTTAATAATTAATTAAGGCCATTATATTTATTTATATTTTTCATATATGTTCTGTAAAATTTTTTTTTTTTTAATATTATAATAAATAAAATTTGAATTAATTAATTATATCAAAAAATAGTTATCATAGATCCATTCAAAAAGCATCATTCTTTGGGAAATCAAAATACCAAAACAAAAGAGATTATCTTCTCGTTCAATAATTCCCAATAGAGAATGATAAGGCCAACCGGCTATCGAAAATAGGGGTATGTACTAATACTATTTATTTTTTTTAAAAATTGAATTTTGTTTTGTTTAAAAGAGGGTAAGATAAAAATAACACGCGAAAAAAAATGTCAAGTTTATTCGAATAAAAACAATTTAGCGATATATACCGACAGGTAGAATAGACGATAAAGTGGGGTGGAAAACAAAAGCTGCAGGTGTTACATGCGTTCAAATATTATGCGGGTAGTAATTCTAAAGGGGAACGAAGGGCAACTTCCCTCTCCATATACGCACACTGTTTGTATGAATATAAACTAAATATGTCAAATATTTATCGGAAGTTCATCAGGAAGTTAGGCTCTTTCGTATTCTATGAATTAAGAGAGTGACCTTGGCCTTGGGTGGAGAGATCTCGCATGGGTTATAAATAAAAAGAGGATGTAGTATGTTGGAGTATGAAGAGGCCTAATGAATAATAAATAAAATGAGAATGGGATAGAAAAAATTAGAGCAAAAAAAAAAAAACAGCAAAATATTTAATAAATCTATTCATAATAATTAGAAGAGGATTGGAGGACTTGGAGTGAAAGGTAAGGAGAATGTGTAAAAAAAAAATAAGATAAAATTTCAAGAGGGGGAAAGAAGTCAAATTTATTTTAGTTTAAAAAACTAAGTGAAAAAATAAAGAGCGTCTTTTTCTTTACCTTTAGCTATTAGATTAATAATGACTTAACTCAAATCACTAACAGGGATGTCCACAACCACAACGGTGTCAAATCAATTAAAAAAAAAAAAAAATTGGCTTCATTGGGCCTTGTGTCGCACATGAAATATACTAAATTTAACTGTAATTTCAAGAAAAAATAATAAATAATACTTAATTATCTATATGACAAAAAATTTGGTAGCAAAATATTTTTGTAAAAAAATTTTTTTTTAATCCCCTAGCCCAAGACACCGAAGAAATATTTTTAATAATGAAAATAATTTTTTTATTTATTAAGTAATAATTTATTTTTCGCCACCTGAGATTATTTAGACTTTGTCCATTTTTTTAAATTGGAAGTCAATATTTTTAATAAATTCTATCGATCAAGGAAACCATTGACCATTAGTGATGATTTGGACAGTCGTATAAACTATCTAAGAATTACGTATTTAATAATATCAATATTTGTAATATTTATTCTGGCCATAAATCATTATTTAGGATATTTAAAATTCAATTCATATGTGAAAAAAAAAAAAAAATGTTTGAAATTCATCACAACCCCATTTGGTATTTGCAGAGATTTTAATCAGCATTCGTCCCTCTGACCACGAAAATGAAAATGGGGTGGGTGAGTGGGGTGCTAGTTGTGGACAGAGGTGAGAGGACTTTCTGTCACGATCACTTTATCTCACCAGTGTTGTCATTTTGTATTTTAATTAGAAAACCCATAATAAAATCCAAAAAAATATAATAACAGTAATTAAAAAAAAAAAATTGAAAGAGTGACGAATTTGAATAGAGATTTTATATTATTAATTTTGTTGAGAATATTCTTTTATATATATATAAGAGAAAGTAAAATTGGAATATTATATATATATGAAAAAAATATTGCATTAACAAAAAAATCATTGTCGAGCTTTCAACGGAAATATACGTTTCCTGAGGCTAAGAAAATGTCTCTCCCTCTGTGTATGTGTGTGAGAACAAAATTGTCAAAAAAATAAAAAACGTTCTAGGCTAAAATTTTATATTTAAGCTAGGTGCCAGCCTCGTTATGTAATTTTTTAGTTTTTGGTCGATTTCTCTTAAACCATTTTGTTAATTTGGATTAAATTGGCTGTATATATAATAAATTAAATGTTTAAGTATTAATCATTTTTCCACCTCAAAATAGTGTGAGGCCCTCAATTTATGATTTTAAGAATCCAATAGAAAAGTTAGGAATCTTTGTCATGGTAACAATATATATATATATATATATTCCTGTTTGACAATATAAGAGATTTAATTGCCAATTTAATTAATTTAATCCCCCCCTCCCCCCCCCCCGCCGCGAGGTTAAATTTAGAGAACGAAACTCAACCCCAAG
>JAAAKE020009972.1:0-10909 GCA_010014785.2 Anisolabis maritima
CCACAAGACAAATTACATATGGAAGTGTTTGTATTATTTATTTATTTTAATTAAAACCAAATATGTGGAAGTGTAAGTCTAAGAGTTATCCTAAATTGAAACAGAACTCAAGTTAGATAGTTATAGTAAATATATATACAAGTTGAGAATAAATCAATTTAAAGTTAAGTCGAAAACGCAATGTAAAGTAATTGTTTTCCATACTACTTTAAAACAACATCAACAGCAACAAAGTCTTGTTACTCTCTCCTATCAATATATGTAATATATAATATAGGGAAAGTATTGTGATCGCAAAAAACTTTGTTGTCGGGATTTCAAAGGAAATGAAGTCCCCTGAGTCTAAAAAATGGATCTTGCAAAATAGTCTGTCTGTGAACAAAATATCTGCCCTGTCCCTTGGTAGAGAACTAGAGGTCTGGCTTCACATACCAAAGACTAGTGGTTCGTTTCCCTGAACGACAAAAATTTATTTAAATTATATTGGCTACCAATTAATTTAAATAAACAAGAACGGAGTCTAAATGGCCTCAGATGCCGAAAGACTTAAAAAAAAACAAAATATCTTAAAAACAAAAAATCGTTTGAAGCTCAATGAAATTTAAGCTAGATACCCAGGTAGTATGCTATAAGGTTTTGAATAAAATTGGCCAAAGAGAAGAGTATGAGTATTTTTTTTCAAATTTCAAAAAATTCGCTCTAAAAATTTTAATTAAAATTCATAAAACATATAATTTATTAGATGATCTTTGAAATATAAAACCTTATCCGCCCAATAATAATCTGGTGTCCTCTTTACTCTTGTAATTTTTTTTTTGTTTTTTGTGAATTTCTCTTAAACCATTCTAAAAATTTTGATTAAAATTGTGGTACATATAATAAATTAGATAATCTTTAAGATATATTAATTATTTTTCACCTTATAATAGTGTAGGACCTTCAATTTAAAGGCTGTAATGACCATGCTCACTTCGTTTGCGCATGCTGGCTGGTCATTGTTATCTTCCAGGAAACATAGTGTGAGTCATATGAAATTCTGATTTAATAAACAAAATAAATTCAAGTTTGCTCTACATTGAACGGTTACCTATTGGACTCGAAGCAAAAAAACTGGTGTGTCAGCTCTCCCTAACTCAAGTACGAGAAAGGTGTGTGATGTGCGTTTAGTCACATCAGATTTTTTATTTTGATTAATGATTTCTTAAAAAAATTTCTTTGCGTTAGTTTAATTATCATTTGATAAATTAACATAAACAACCGTTGTCGAGAAACGCGAGAATAGATATCAATCAAAGAGTCAGATAATTGAAACTCAAAGAAGAGGGAAGTTTAGTGTAGGAGTATTTTAGAACTTGAACTTTGTTTCAATCGATATAGTTATATTCTTGTTTTATTGGATTTATTACCAGTTTCATAGGTAAATTAATATTCCCATTTCGACTCTGAATCAGTTTACAATGTTGGGCTAGAAAATTATTGGCGGTTCTGCTTGTTAGTGCATGTGCATTAAGAAAGAGAAATAGCCAGGACAGAGTTGGACTACTCGGGCACCAATGTATAGTAGATGACGTCTTAATTACTTCGGGTCAAAAGGGCTTGACTTGTGGAGACCTCCACGATATATCGAATAAGGGAAAGTGCAATATGGTATGCCGACCCCTCAGCACAGAATAAGGAGAGAAGAAGATAAATAAAAATATTTCTATTAATAATAAAAATAAATATAAAATTTCAAATTTTAATTTGAATTACGTCATTTGCTAATCGCAAACAATATCACATTTTTGTTTATAATTATTAAATTAAATATAACTTCAGTTGCGTGTAGATTTCGAGTTATCCCACGACATAATAATTATTAAAGTCATAAAAATAGTTCTTTGTAATCGTATCATAACATGTTAGCATATAGTTGATTTCAGAGGGCCAGTCATTTAGGAGGGCTGGGAGATCAACCCGGCTTCACTCAATTTACCCCCGCATCTAAGAAACCCAAAGCAATCTTTTTTTTTATCCAAAAAATATTAATAGCCACATTTTAGAAACTATTTTCTCACCCCTCACTAATAAGACAGAATAATAACGCAAATTAAATATATAACTGAGAATCCTGTTTTAACACTTCTTTTAAATTTAGACTAATAAATATTTTTGTCTTTTAGAACCCAAGGGCATTTACTTTGAATAAATATTTTGTATATTCGGCAAAATTTAAAAAACAATAAAGTGGACAATTAAAATCATTTTTATTTGTTTAAGAGGGCTCCGAACCTTAAGAAACAAGTCTTGCCATTATACCAGAGTGTAGACCATTAAAATTTAAAAAGAAGATGAAAAAATGACCACCTATTCCAATGTAATTTGTTACGGTAAATACTGTTTATGAATATTCATATGAAACACATTTAGTACAAGTTTCCCAAACTGTTGTAGTGCAGGGTATTATCAGCTATTAAAATAATGACAATTTTTTTTTTAAATAATATATACAGTATATATAGTATACAGCAATAGTGGTGAGAGGTTTCGGATCATTAATCCTGTTATTTAATCATTATTTAGTGCGCGGAAGAGATGGGCTCAGAGTAAAACTAGGCAAGTGATAAATTTTGAATTGAGAATATTTAATGTAACTAGAAATTGAAAAGTATTGGAAGAAAAATTGCTCGAGGCCCTCGAGCCCACCGCCTCCTAAAAACTTTTCTGGGTACATGTCAGGGTTGACTAATTAATAAAGCTTATAGAGTCGTTCAAATAACTACCAATTTCTAGTGGCATTAACATTTGTTTTATTGAATTTTGAATAAGTAGATGGTAGAGAGAAAGATGTAGAAGAAATATTGATGAAGTAATATAGCTTACCGTAGCTTAGGTGGAAAATGAAAAAGGGGAAAGAACAAAAAAACTGATGCTGTCTAAGAATATTAAAGTTCCTTTCCACGTGTTAAAGAATTAAGTATCATCTTTGTCCAGTTTTCAATCTAGTGTAAAAACGCTGGCAGCTTCACTGGTTTTGTCTCTTAAAAACACTTTGCAGCATGGAAGATCCCATCAGCCATGATGATTGATAAACTTCTTCGAAGAGACAGCACATAAATAAAAAAAAAGTAATCCATATTAACTTAAATATTTAAGCCGGTGAAAAATAGAAATTCATGTCAAATAAAATATTTATTAACTCAATAATTCTGTCAATTTCAAGTTTTAATTTGAAATAAACAAAGTCTTCTTCACATGAGAGATGAGAGGAGTGTATATTTAATTAGATTACTTTAAATTTGGAGCGCTCAAAAAGACAAAAAAAAAAGTATAATGAAATAAAATTTCGCCGTATATAAATAAGTTGCTACTAATTTTGAATAGATTGATTTTTTTAAATTTTCTGATATTTATACGAATACGAATAATTAACTTAACTTCACATTATATTATATTAACAAAGTCTTATAAATTATATCATGCTCATTATCGTTCAGATGTGAAGAGAAAATCTTGTCAATAATTTAAATCAGATATATTTATAATGTTTCATTAGGAAAATAATTTGGATAGAAACATTACTTTAAGCTTGAATTTAAATATTTAATCTAAATATTATTTTATTTGTATTGTTTGCTTTTCCCATAGAGAAAACTTGTGCGAAAAGTCCCTGGGGAGGCCAATTTTGATCGCCTATCGCTCATAAGAAGGAAAAATACTAAAACAAAAGTAAAGAGAAAATAGAATGTAGATAATAAATATAAGGAATAAACATTTGGCAAAGGTTCAAAATTGTCCCTCTCTCCTTTTCGCGATAATATTAATCTTGTAATGATTATCTTTTATAATCATATATTGAGGATCCTTTAAAAATTGTTTGTTCTAGATCTGAATAAAAATATAAATATTAATTTTCCTTAAATGGCATTATTAATTAAATTCAGTGAACGGAAATGACTAAACCTAGACTTTTCCAATGGAATGCAATACACCCACAGAGACAGAGAGAGGATTTAAATGACATCATTATTTACAGATATGTATTACGAGAAAATACAAATTTTCACAGGCAATAAAAGCTCCAAACCTAGTCTCTTTAGCCCCTATATTTAAGCAACTTGAACTTGAAGCGAGTTCACCTCTCCCTCCCCTGAATTTAAGAGAATTTCTTTCTAAGTATATTATTATTATTTTTATTATTTAATATTATAATCTGAAATTTAACAGCATGAATTTAGCCTGATAATTTTGTATGGGATTTGCATATTATCAAAAAATATATTTTTTATATAAATTCTCATTCAAAATTTCCTTGCGCTTGATTAATCTTTAAATAGCATGCCTTTGATTGGATTTCAAAAATAAAAAAACAAGAGAAAATAATTCCAATATCCTTTTATTTGTTTTTTTTTTTTAAGAGAAAAATTAAAAAGCATTAAACTCAATCATTTGCCCCCTCTTCTCCCCTGTTATTTAAAGTATAGGGCTATTAATTTAAATAGTTTTTTTTTTATATTTTTAGATCCAAATTAAATAAATTTAACTAAATAAGATCAAGAAAAAAAATATTTTTTCATATTTCCCAAATAACCCAGGAGTAAATCAGTTGCTCTTTTTTATAACATCCAATTCTCCAAATTAGTTCCAATGTAAACAAATATTAATATTATAAATTATACATATATTTAAAAATGTAAAATTGTCAACTTAAAATTTTAGAAGTAAATTTTAATGATGACACGGAAATAAATTTTAAAAACAAAAAAGCAAAGAATATAGAAAATAGGACCGCGCTTTGTTTGAAATTTATTTAATTTCTATGGAAATGAATTTTTAATTAACAATTAAGTCATTATTAGAACTCATTTAAAGGGTCTAAATGCCCTGTCCCTTGGTGCAGAGGTAGCCTTCAAAGATTAGAGATTCGCTTTTCATAAAAAGCGTAAAAATTTATTTAAATTATATTGGATACCAAATTATCTAGAGTTTAAAGGTCCTCAAATGCCTAAAAAGACTTAAAAAATGTCTAAATGCAAATATAATACTTAATACTTAATACTATAACACTAATAATAGCCGGCTGCCCTGGCTCTTCAAGATTTTTGTTGTTAAGAAATGCCAAGCAGCGCTGAACCTCGGATGGGTGGCTCAGAGGCTGTTGAATGCCCGCTGGAAGCCATCTCTTTTTTTAATTTTTCATAACAATCCTATATTTATATAGTCATAACGGCCTCAGCAGCTGAAAAATGATAAAAAAAAAAAAAATATTAATACTTTAAAAAATAGTTAATAATAATAATAATAATCCACTTTTTATCTTTATTTTCCTCATCCTAAAATCTCCTAGATCATCAGTCATAAATTTCGAACTCTCCCCCCTCCCCCTTCCCCAAAAAGTGATTCCTTAATAAAATATATTTGAATCTAAGGGAGGATTCTTCCCAAAAAATTTTCCGGGGAGGATGGGGCTAATTTTTTTGATTGTAAACACCAGTGAATTTGACTTCTTCGGGTTCCCCCCTCTTCCGACCCTGAACCAACTACCGACCCTAGTTAATTAAAAATTTATATAATTTACCTATTGGTATAAATATGGCTGGATAACGGTTAGCCTCAATTACCAAAAACGACTGAAAATTAATAATTTATAGGAAATTATAGATATCTGGGTGAATTTATTTAAATAGAGAGTATTTGGAGCTTCTTTGAACCCTTCCAGAGCTACAACCCAATCTTCCCCGTCTTCTCAATTGCCTATATCATACACATATGATTTGTTGTAAAGCCTTCACAACACAAACATTCATACAAACACAATAGCATTAAAATATTCAAATAGTATTCACATTTCATATTTATCCATCAAATGTCATTGATGGATTTCCATATATATGTATAACATTGAGTTTGAATTCAAATACTTTTAAAAGGAGTTTTAAGAAATCATTCAATACAATATAAAATGTTTGGAATTCATAAAAATTAAAAATAAAATTTAGATTAATGTGGTATTTATTCTAAAATATTTGTAATAAAATAGATATATATAGACTCAGGACTCAGAGTTATAAAAAATTCACTTGTTTTAAAATAAATCCATTCGGTTTATTTATCCGATAAGATAAAATATGTGTAAAAATATTTGATAGTCGGTTTATTCTTTGATTCATAAATAAAAATAAATATAAAGATAAATCTTCTTTTGTATGGATAAAGAACAAAAGAAATAATCGAAATAATAAAAAGAAAAGAAAATAAATAACAGAAAAAGAGTTAAGTACGAATTGGAGTCCTGATCAAAGAACTGACTAGATATGCGAAAAAAACGTTTAGATTTTTGTGTGAAGAAAAAGAATATCCCTATTGTCTGGAAATATTTATTTAAAAAATATATATATATATATACGGGCCACAACTACCTCCAAGCAAAAGTATACATGGTCCAAGTGTACGCGCCCCGTTTTAATTTGTTTGTGCTTCAAAAATAAGGTTTTATTATTGGATCTGACATTTAATTTATCTCTGAAATAATTTTATTTTTTGACGTAGAATAAATATATTTATTGTACTTACTAGGTTCCTAAGTAAAAATCCTTATGTTTAAACTAAGTAAATATAAAGTCTAGCAAAAATTAGAAGAATGGAGGAGTCTAAAGAGTCAGCCCTTCATGTTGAAATTTGCGCTGGATGTTAAAATTAATATAACTCGTATTTGGGTAGTAAGTGGTGCAAGTTGTCATTCGTTTCAGTTTTGTTTTCTCAAGAACGATTGATTGTATTATCAAATAATACATTCCCATGCGACAAATCGTTCGACCAAAAGACATGGGGGACGTATTAAGAACTCACTGTTCTCATTAATTGTGAGCTAGCCGGAATCATCCCAAAAAAAGGTAGATAAAATTTTGAGCCACAATCTCCGAACTAGGTCGAAGATAATTTTTTTCATACATATATACATTAGATAATTTATTGTCCACAAAAGCCTCCAGTGAAAGTAACAAGCTGTTTTAAAGTGAACCATGTTCAAAACTTGATGTTTTCTCTTCGCCCCACTTTCTAGAGATGAGTAGCCTAATTATATTTTTGAGTAGGCTGTCAAGAGCTTATTTGGGCCCTAGGATGGAATTCTACATTTAATAATTATTAAAAATATCAGAGAATAGAATGTTTTTCCAATGCTCAAGATCCTAAATGAGATGATTCCGAGCAAAAAGAAGTCGCTCGATGGGTTGCAGAGAGTATGGGTCCTGTGGCAGGCCTTTTATAAGGTTGGCTTCCTTGAGTTTTCTCTGAACTGGCCACTCAGTGACATCTACCTCACGAATTTGTCTCAGTTTTTCCTGGGCAGCTAGTCAGATGGCGATTTTGAAGGGTCGTGGTAACAATGAATCGGTCATCCCTCTCAGATGTGGACCGTTGGCGTTCAGTTCCAGGTCTTCTTTCAGAGCCCTCAATCTCTAAGAATCTCTTGTATAGAAAGAGCGGACTGGTTTACATTCAACTGCTGGGAGATTTTTCGTTAGCTGATCCTTGTTGCACTAAGGCAACAAATTTTGCGGCTTCATTAGGCGTGATATCCTTGAGTGTAATAAACAGATGCGTTTATTGTTAGGCGTCTGAAAGCGATTGAAAGTAATAAGCTGTTTTAAAGTGAAATAATGCCCACAACGCGTATTTATTTCATAGAGCGAAAAAATCTTACAAAAAATAGACATAATAGGGTTATTAAATATTGCAACATAATTATGATTTTACTTTTTTTAAATGCTGAAATATGAAACTTTTTGGAAAATGTATTTAAATTTCCAATAGATTAGAAAGAAACAAAAAGTAACAGTAAATTACTGAAAATGGGGAAAGATTCCATTTTTTTGCTCGCGAGTGTATTTTTATAACCCAATATTCACTACTCAAATAAATTAATATAACTAGAAACTAAAGAATACTTACAAAAGCAGCAAGATTTAGAAGAGATGTAGAGCTGAGACAATGTAAATGTAAACAGGAGGCCTTCTCACTGGTCATTGAGGATCAAGGAATCTGCAGGCGTTGGTTACAGCTTGTTCAATCTGGTCAAAGAATAGGAAAATAGATGAATAAAATTGTTTTTTTTTTATTAAAATAAAGAAATTATAGTAGAAAGACTAAAAAAGAAAATTTATATTTAAAAAAAAAAATTATTTATACTTTGGTAGTTGATTGAGACTTCTCATTAAATACACAAAATATTTTTTATAATTATTGATAACAATTACTTTTAAACTACTAAATTTATATTTTTACAATTTATAAAGTATATTGATTTTTTTTTTTATCTATTTTTATATATTAAATATTAATATATAGTAAGCCATTGGGAAAATATTGCATTTACAAAAAAATTCATTTAAATAGTTTTCAAGACCTATTTATTTGAATTAAATATTAATATTCAATATATGACTTGAACCGAACTTGACGAATCATAGTTCATTTAATGTTTTTGTGAGTATGTATTTGCTAATGGATCAAGTGACCTTTTGCCCTCAAGGAGCTGAACCCGAGATCTCCAGCCTACTCTGGTGTGCTTCCTAGTGTGGTCATGTGATTTGGTGCAGGGGTGCAATTGCAGTTTTGGCTTGACTTGTTTCTTAATCTTTTTGTAACAGATATCCTCTAGAATATATTCGAGACCCATTGTTTGAACATATATCTTCATCTTCAAATATTTCATTAATGTTTCTATATAATACTTGATGTATTGAATATATTTTTTAATGATAAATTACTAGTTAAAATATTTTTTTGCAGTCCACTAGTAGGATGCACCCAGGGATGGGCATGTTCAAGAATATTTTGAATCTAAATCTCTAGATCTAGATCTATGATCCAGAATTTTGGATATAGATTGAAATCTTCTTGGCAAGAAAGATTTAGAATCTTGGATCGAAATCCATATTCGCCCAAAGGATCGGATTGCTAATTCTTTTTTTGAGGATTTAAATTCCTGGATTTAAAATCCTTAAAAAAATTATTTTTATTTATGGCAATGCAGGACATGACACTGCGTTACATGATGACAATTCGTTATCTTAAATGCCCCTTTTATCGGTGGCCATAACACGTCATCAGTATTTCAATAATTTTACATATACATTTCTAACAATTTGTAAGGTATATTTTATTTTCGATTTTTTTTAATGTATTGGCTTTGAACAATTTTTCATTTCAGATTAAACTTAATATTTCAAACATATAGAAAAGGCGGGGAGAGAGATAAACGTATTAATTATTATCAGTTTCAAAAGAAAATCGTAGTGTGTAAAAAATATTGGGAGCCTTTTTTACAGAGGAATCTCCCCTAGATCTCATTGAGTGCAGTGTACAAGTGCAAAATAGTGAATGGGATTGGAGGTCACTGTCTTGAGGCGATTGAGATACATAAGAGGGTGGGAGAGAATAGAGAACAACTGAGATCTTTCGATCAGTTAGGAAGTTTCTGATCCATAAACAAAGATCCGAAGAGAGGCCAAATGGTAGTTTATAATATACCTGGTCAAAAGTTTTCGAGATATCTAGTGCAACCGCAATGGTTTCACCTTTTTCTTCCAAGGCTTTGTGTGACAGCCTAAAATGTCAGTTGAGCGACTTTTCCTGAAGCCATATTGCCTATCATTTAGAAGGTAGTGCAGCTCCAAGTGAGTCAAGATTTGGAGGTTCAAGGTTTTTTCCATAATTTTCGATAATATGGACGTTAAGTCTATTGGACGATAGTTATTAGGCAAGGAAGAATATCCTTTTTTTGGGAATAGATTGTATCTTTGCTAGTTTCCATGATTCTGGATTCTACAAAATTCCGGCCAAGGCAAGGAACCAGAATTGACGACTTCTACTTGAACAGGATGCCAATTGGTCGCATTTCTTTTGATTGAATGCCTTCTTCGCCATATTGATGTTTTTTTGGCAGAGATTCTTAGCCCTACGGACTCTATCGAACTCAGATGGATTTTGGTGTTGTTTCCATTTGGTGTAGGCTTTGTTTTTGGCCTCTCATTCATTCGGCAGTAAACCAGGGTTTGGAATTGCTTCCCTTCAGGACGATTTTATAAGGTATGGATAATTCCATTCCCATGATGATAATCTCAATGATACAATGTGCAGCCTGTGAAGCATCCTTATTTTGAAAATAGTAATCACCCCAAGGGTTCGACGAATAGAAGATACAAAGTTCGTCCTATTGGGCGGAGTAGAAATCCCAAATTCTCCGGGGGAGAATATGTTTTAGGTATTTGTAGAGGATGATTTGGATATTAGGGTAACAAGGCAGTAGTCTGAAGGCCTAGGGGAGAGGTTACTTTGGAAATGTAAGAGAGTGGATTGGGGGTAATGAATAAGTCGAAGAGATGAGGAGTGTGAACAGGATTTTCAGGAATTCGGGTGTACCAATGACCTGTAAGAGTAAAATCACAAGAATCACAAAAATTGCCCTTCCTGTAGCATCTGTGGACCCTGAAAATCTCAACCAATCCTTATGGTGGACATTGAAGTCTCACAAAAAGGAAATTTCATGGGACGGGTAGTTAGTTTGGATGGAATTTACACATTCTGAGAGATGATCGAAAAGATTAGTTAAGTTGGTAGCATTTGGAGAGCGATATATACACCAAATGAAACGACCGGAAGGGTTAGCATAAAATGAGCCATAAAATGTCGAATTTATTCGACTCAAATTCCATCATTCTCTTGCAAGGTACGTCGGCTCGTATATAGGCGCAAATGCCGCCTTTGTGGCAAAATCGATTATGCAGGACATAGTTCGGACAGTTTAGGTGAGAGGGCCCAGAATTCATTTCGGAGATTTGGGATTCACTAAGGACAAGGATTTGAGGTTTAGTGCGTTCGAGATGATGGTGAACGGCATTAAGGTTGGAATTCAGTCCACGGATGT
>JAAAKE020009983.1:0-10909 GCA_010014785.2 Anisolabis maritima
CAACCGGGGAATTATTTTTTTTGTTAGGATTGAGGGTTTTTAAGCCTTTAATTTAAGGCTTTTCCTTCAAAAAAAAAAAAAAAAAATGAGTCCAATTATATCAAAATAGAGAGAATAGTAAATTACCATTTTTTTATATATATATATATTATTAAATGAGTTTGTCTATTAAAAAAGCGTTGATCGGTGGTAGACTAAACCGAGAATCGAAGGAGGATTAGTGTCAAACATACAGATACTAAAAAACAATTCGCAATTGGGCCCGAAAAGTTAAGGTAGAGAAAATAGGATTTTTTTTATTTAGAAATGGAAATTTCTAAATGAAAAAAATCTATTAGAGTTTTTTTATAAAAAAAAAATTTCTGCGGATTAAAAATTTTTCTATTGTATTAACAAAATCAATAAAATATTTATTATTCTAATATACACTATTTATATGATACGTGAAAAATGTTACACTTCAATAATTAGCCCACCAAATAATAAAGTAATTTAAAGAAAATGTATTTAAATTTTTTTATATATTAGTAGTTTTTCTGATTATACTTTTTTTTTTTCTAAACCACAAAAGCTTTCGATAATTACTTTTTTTTTAAATGATAAAACTCTCTAATTAGGACATTTCTTTATGATGATAATAACTAGAATTTGTTGATAATTAGAATGTGATTTAACCAAGATTAGAACTCTCCGGTTGACTTCCTAAAAAAGGGTCTGGGCTCAATTTCTTTGTATATATTTTAGTGTCTAGGATTTTGAATGTTAACGACCCTGTGGGCTTGGGAACGTGACTCGTCAGTGTCCGATGAAAAATGAAACGGATTTCACCTCGACCGGATTACCGGACGGACAATGCATTTCCAGGGACCCTCAGGGCCCAAGAACTCGGGGTCTTTTGATGCGCTTCGAAACGAGCACCAACTTAATAAAGAACGTAGAGGAAGAGAGAGCATTTCCAAGCCAGAGTGTTTGTTTTAATTTCTTCCAGAGATAGAGATAAAGTGGGGGAATTTCAAGGCTGAGTTTTTTATTTCTTCGTTACTTTCTTATATTTCAGTTAATTTATGGAACTTATTTAAAACTATTCCTAGGTAGAGAAGAGAAGCTTTTTTTTTTTTGCAAATTTAATTAAAAACCAGTTTTTATTGACAAAGAATTTTTATCAAAGCGAAGTTAGAAAAAAAAAAACAAATTAGGACACCCCAAGAAGCTTTATAAAATTATCTAAAATTATATTTTGATAATTAAATTGAAACGTTTATGCATAAACGCCAAAAATATTATAATCGGTCGTATAAAAAAACAATTATTTATTATAGGCTGGAAAAAATAAAAAAAAAACTTCAAAAAGTATTTATTCATCTCATTGCATCTAGAATCGAATCATAGCTCAAAGAGCTCAGATTCAATTCCCGGGATGGAAATTTTTTATTCTTCCAGGCTATAAAAAAAGAATTACATAAACGTATGTCTATTCTATTTGTGTGATTTATGTGATTAAATTATTGTAAAAAGAATAATCATCTTCTAACTACATACCTAATTTATTACCAAATATTCCGAACGTTTCTCAACCTTTTTGCCTTGCGACCCAACTTTTCTCGCTTTGATAGAAAATTAGATCCAATATTAGGTTGAGAAATGCTGGTTTAAATAACCCTTAGTTGGTAAATATAATAATTGAATATTTATAAAAAAGGAGGAAAGATTTTCTCCAATTTGTTCCTAAATAATACAAAATTAAGAAAAGACGTTCCAGTTAATTTTGTTTCGTATATAAAAATTATTTTAGACTAACAAAGTATAGATCCAAGCTGCTTTCTTTTGCTTCACTAAAGGATTTTAATCTCAATCGTAGAGGTTTATAATTTATTTTAAAAAATTCTTTAGAAAAGAAGTTGATGGAGGCAACATTCCTCCCAGGGCATATAAAATAAAGTAAAAATCTTTGTATCGAAATATTTAAGTGAAAAAGAGTACAAAACCAGGAATCGAGGCTGATTATCTATTAATTTGAATTGGAACTATTTTCAATCTGTAGATATATACAAATCATATAATTTTCCAGTAGAAAAAATCAGAGAATTAACTTTTTTTTTTTTTTTAGAAGCGGCCACTTGAAAAGATGGCCTGGCGAAATGAGATTTCGATGCTTTATAAATGCCTAGCTATTATTTTCCTTGTTGGTGGTGGTGATGCGAGGGCGGAAATAGCAGGGCGCCTAACGGAGCGAGAGGCTGTCTTCGGCGAAGCCCTGAAACTCGGTATCAAGGACGACGGGTTGCCGAGTGCCGAGAGACCAAGTGACATGCAAAATTCCGACCGGGCAATACATGTAAAACATCCTAACAGTGCCACGAGTAGCGAGCATAATTTGTTTAAATAAAAACTAATAATACTAGTAAAAAAAATAAGTTTGGAATGTACCGCATCTCTAGCCTAGAGGAAAGAGAAAGTTTTAATTAGACTGGACTTGTCCGAGAGTCGAACCCAACCAGTTGGTCAGATCTATTCCAGATAGGAGAGAGTTAATGCCCCTATCCAAATAAATATCTTATAATCAATTGGAATCCTTTTATCTATTCTAAAAAAAAAAATACTAATTCCAATTAGAAAAAATTATATTAATGGATCATATAATCAAATATCGGATAATAAAATTCCATTTGTATTAACGCAACTTTTGACTATTTTTAAGTAAATGCAGTTTTTACCTAGGCTGTGGAAATTGATTTTTATAAAAAAATTTATTATTCTATTAATCTCATAAAAATTTTTAAAAGATAAAAAAAACTATAAAAATTAAGTGCAAAGTGATTATCAGATCAAATTGATTTTCATGAATGATTAAAATTTTATTGTTAAGTGAGAAATAAAATTCTTATTTTTATTTTAAGTAAAAAATAGTTTTCCCTTCCCCTTAAATCTGTGGTTATCAAAATATGCTCTTCAGAGTCCCTGCAGGAGTTCAGCGAGGTCACACGCGGTTTCGTAATCAACTTAAAGTGATTTTATTTCAAAGTAAAGATAGTTTTAAAAAATTCCTTTCATCAATTTCTCTTAAAAATATTTTTTTAAATAAATTGTGGAATATTACTTTTACAGTTTTTGTAGAATTTTTAAAACTAATGTTTGAACTCCATTTAACTTGAGCTCATAAAAGTTAAATGTTTGATAATTCTGGTATTTATTTATTTTTTTTTTTAAGTTTTAAAATAAATTGTGAAGATTTATAAATCTAAATGCCAAATGCCATTTTATTTTATTTTTTAATGATCTTAACATTTTATTCTTACACTTGTCCGTTCCGGAGGTGAACGATGGATATAATAAAGTAAATTTTTACCAAACATAAAAAGCCAATATTTACAAAATTTTAAGTTTTTTAGTTGTATAGGCTATATAATTTAAAGTATTTTCAAATGCAATTGGCCCTGCCCTTGGAGACGCCCATGTTATTCAACACATGATAGAGAAAAAATTCAGCATCCGGTTATGTTATAAATTTTGTTATATGGCATTCGCCAAAAAGGTATTGATAACAGTTATATAAAGGATTCAGAAAAAAGTTTAGATGGAAAAGTAAGACAATTAAGATTTTTTGTGTAAACAGATAGGGGTGGATTTAACGGGCGGTGGACCTAGCGACTGTCAGGAGAGATATGCAAATCAAGGGAGGAGGGAGGGGGCAATTTCATTACTCCTTATAAAATTTTACTGAAAAAACCAACAAATTCACCTTGTTGAAAAATATCATTTTAAAGAAAATTTTAAAAACAAAGAAATCGTCAAACGTATGTATTCTTTAAAATTTGATATTTCCTGAATTGGTCGACATTATATTTAATAACATGTAATGAAAGCGAGCCTTCTTGGTATAGAGGCAGAATTCAAAGAATTACCCCCTCCTCTTCAACGACCGTTCCAAAACAACGGATAGGCAACCAAACAGCCTGTGAAGAAAAAGATTCCAAGAAGGGAAATCCGGACGTTTTATTTTGAAGGGTTTCTCGGATTCTTTGATTTCCGCCTCTTTATAACCTATTTGACATTTTCAAATGCAATATTTATTATAGTAACCCTCAAAATGTAGCTCTAGGTAATAAATAATAAAGACAGTTAACTTTTTAACAACTATTTTTTTTTTTCACTTTGTAAACTCACCGGGGTTGAGGAGGAGCAGGAACTTGAGGCAAACATAATCGCCGAGGTCGAATTTGAGCTCGAGGAGCCTGGCAGTGAGTCCATTGAAATGATCAGCGAGTGACGGCACTCCTAGAAGTCCCAGCGCTAACAAGTCGAATTTCTGGCCATTAGGCAGATTCATTTCATCAGGCAGCGAGTTGTGCATCCTTTGGTGCACGTGGTCCAGCACCAGCATGTCTGACCAAGAGTGCTGTAGCAGCTTCATCTGGTCGTCCACCTGAACGTACAAAAAAAGTACTTTTTAAAAACTTTCCAAAATTAGTGAAGAAATAAAAACGTACTATCCCGCTTAAAAGCAATTGGACAACCTGTATCCTTTGATTGTCTTAAAGGATAATTAGGAGACCTACATGAAATAAAATAAAAAATAATCAATTTAATCATCGGAAAAATATTATGAAAATGGATGATTTTGAATTTCATTTAGCTCACCTAATTATCCCTTTAGACAAACAAAAGATACAAGTGGTCCAATTATTTTGGAGGGGATAGTATATTAATTAAATTTCACACGAATAATTTTTGAAAGGCTATTATTTTTCATTTCAAAAAAATACTGAAGTTTTTTAGAATCTCTCTGTCCCTTGATGAAGCAGTAGAGGTCTCGCTTAAGGTCAGTCAGTGGTTCCCTTCCCATCCTGAGTGACAAAAATTTATTTATATTATATTGGCTACAAATTAATATAAATAAATAAGGACGGCTAAATGGCCTCAGATGACAAAAAAAATGAATAAATTGAGACAGTTACGGGAGCCGACCCCACGTTGTTCCAAGAGCCCATGGGGGCAAGCAAACCTATAAACTACCCACGGGGAATGTGGGTTCGATTCCTGCCTTAATTCTTTTCATTCAAAATAAAATTTAGAAATAATGTTTTCTAAAATTAAAAAAAATATATCATCATTAATTATTTGTTCAATTTTTACTTGTATATTTCGACATTACACGTATTTAAGATAAATTTAAATTATTTTATAAGAATAGTATTTAATGGAATTTGTTTTACAATCAAAATTGGCTATAGTATAATGATGTAATTGAGGGATTGATGAAATCAACTAATTATTTAGAATTAAAATTGTTAATAAAATTATAAGATATTACCGAAGACTTTTAGAAAGAATGACGGAGAAATTACTTTAAGTATTAATTTTTATGTTAAATTAAGAAAATAAAGTTGTAAATGGATTTCAATTAAAAAATATATTTCGCAATATGGATAAGGAGTAAAAACAAATTTAGCGAAAAATTAAACAACCGAATATTCTAATGTAAATCAAAAAATTTATAACAGGAAAATGTATATTAATAATGAAAGGCGAAAAAGAGAGAGATTAACAAATAGGAAAGAGAAAAAAATATGAGTTATTAGTACAACTTATACGAATCTTGGATATAATTATCTTGGCAGCTATCTGCGAAATAAAAATAGTTGTTGGCTTGGCTAATTATAGTTTTTTAGGATGAACTATGATTATAAAATTTTAAAAATAAATATATTTCGCGTTATGTTTGCCCATAATAGCAAGTGGCAAAGCTGACCCTGGGGCCACAAATATCATATCTGCTTGGCTGTTTTGATGCCTATCACTTGGTATGTCACGATTTTATGAAAATGAAAATGGCGTCGATGGAATGGCCCGGGGGAATGTTAATGGAGGCGGCGGCCAATCAGGAAGAGCCTTGGGTCTGCGCCTCCAAGGACGTCGCCGATGACGTAGACGAGTTCTGCACGCGGCTCAAAGCCAGCGGCCTAAAAAAGGTCCCGAAGGGCTTGAGCATGGGACCTTGACTCAGTCGTCATTTGTAGGGCAGTACATCAGCCCGGAATTAACGGAGTTCTGGCACATTACTATACAACGATGGGGCTGATTTCAATGCCGAACGAATTCGATTATGGAAATGGCAACCAAGATGAATGATGTCAACCGCACTGGAACGGGATCTGGCGTGCTTTTGATTATTCTTCCACTCAATTTGAAGGAATATGCAATGAATGCTTGAGTTCAAAGCACCCGGTTGGAGAAACAGATCCCATGGGATAAGGGGAGCGTTTAGTTAGTCGCCAAGCCACCAGATGGCAGTGAAATGATCGCAGTAATAGGAAGCTGACTGGCGCCTCTTTGCTGTATCTGTTACAGCAGTCAACATTTGATTCGAAAATAAATGTCTCCAAAGTTTAATAATCTCTTATATTTATTAATATAAAAAACACTAGCTTTTCCCTTAATAGTTTTTTTTAATCTTAAAAAAGAAAAAACCCAAAGCGCATGTAACGTTGGTTGCCTATCTTTAGGCAAAAAGAGAACGCTAGCTGAACGGATCCTGCGATCTTTCACCAATTACAAGAGTAAAACAATTCAATTAAATAAGTAAATCTAAAATAGAACCAAAAATGTTGCCAGGCTCTTAATGTTTCTCAAATCAAGGATGCTAATGTTCCGGAAGTATAAAAATTTTGTAAGCCATATTCCTTATACACCCACATCTATTTATTATTTAAATAACATGCATATTAAGGAGATATGATTTTTTCAACCTTTCAATCTAATTTATATTATCAGGAAGTTACAATTTATTTTGAATAATAAATTTATTATATTATACTAGTAATAAAAAATAAATATTTTAAAAAATGCTTTGAACATATATTTTTTGAAAAATAAGTGTTTCATTTTTTTAACTTCTGTAATCGTAATTATTTAAAAAAATTACAGAGATAATTGATACCGTAGCCTTATCTTTAAAGATAGTAGAATATTCTAAGTTCAAGAAATAGGCAACTATTTATTTAAAAAATTATTATTATTATTATTATTATTTATTTATTTATTTTTTTTATTTTTTTTTATCAGGTTTTTTTATTTATGCGAATGAACGTAAAAGACCACTTATTTTTTTTCTAACAAGTTGTTTTTTTCGCTGTGATCCTCATTGTAAATATGTTTAGACATCTAATTAGTTAGCTACATATATGGACTATCATGATTTAGTTCCTCTTAATACGCCATGAGTTGTATTTTTTGTTAGTGTCTTACTATCTTATACGCATATCCATTTATTGGTTAGTATTAACCTGATGAGCTTAAAATAATTTTGAGGTAGTCCAAGAGAAAAGGAAATTTAGTGTAAAAAAATATTAAAAACTTATTATTCTAGAAAATCAAAATCGATTAATATAAGAAGCAAATCGCAAATGAAAGGGAAAAACTTGCATCACTAGGCGTGAGTCAGCTGGTCCTTTTCAGTTCATTGGTATTTGCCTCTCAGTAGGATAGAAAAAAGAGCAAAATAGAATAAGAATGGGGAGAATAGTTTAAGACGTTAAGCTGTTACTTTGTTATGTTTATTTCTGAAACGAGAGAGCAATCTTTTTCTTACTCCCAACTGAAGACCAGAGTCTTCCGTTAGGACTGAATTATATTGGTTGGAAGATCTCTGCACAAAAAAATTAATAATTATAGTGGGTTATTTATATAATAATTATAATCAGGAGCTCAGACTTGGCGAGCTAGCAACCACGAGTTCCCGGAGCTAAGACTAGTATTTCTTTTCTCCCTCAAACGACAGGCTGTATGACGAGCCGGCTTCATATTTCACTCGGTCCTATCTTTTATTTATGTGCCAACCCCGAATCAACGCAAAGATAAAAATAATAATAATTGTAAGAAAAATATAAAATCAAAGTTATATTTGTTTAAAGAGTAAGTAATGGCAAAGAGAATTGTTTCTTTTTAGAAATCTTTCGCAACCTATTTTCCTGATTATAAATTTTATATGATGTTGTTTTTTACGCTACCGAATTAACTGAATGTAAATGGGACTAACCATTTTATAAAAGGCTATATATTCAATAAATTTCTGGAATTTCATCTCTCATTCTATTATACCTAATGATAAATTAAGTAAATAAAGATAAGCCAGACTAGTCAAATATGAATCCCTACATTTTATTTATATTATTTAACACAGTGTGAAAAAAGAAACTATTGTTTATAAATAATTCGAAATATCCGCTAATTTTTGACCTAGCTCGAAAATAGCTTTAGAATCGGTATCGCCAAGTGGCACAAATTAGTTTTTGGCAAGTGACAAAATTGGGTCGCCACACGAGGTGTTTATGTTTGATAGATAGAACAAGGCTGGCACTAAAATTGTTCTCCAAACAAACAACAACATTTTGAGATTGTTAAAATGTTCCCGAGGGAGGTGGGATGTTCTTGAATAATTGGCCAGAACAAAAAATACCAAATTGCAGATACAGATGTTGAAGAGATGCTAATTAATTGTGAGGTGCTGGGCCACGTATTTTGCATAAATCATCAACATCAGTTTCGTTTTAAGGATGCTGTTCCCAAAGTTGTTAAGGCCTTTTTCGATCTATAAAAGAATAATTTCTTGCTAGGTCGTGTCCGCCAAGTTCATTAAGAGAGTTGCGGCGGCTTCGTGAGTCAATCGACGTGCAAAATAAATAAATAAACAAAACCAAATCGAGATTACGTCTATTTTAGGGGTTTAAAAAATAAAATAGTTTTAAAATTTATTTTCACAACAACAACGATTATAATAAACAAGAACGATTTTTTTGTTTCTTTATCACAACGTCTTTTAACGTGTAATTTAATTTAATGAGCTGAAGAGTGATTGATGAAATTTTAATGAAAACGTTAATGAGAGAATATCATAAGGGATCGCTAATCAGTGGATTTTTAAATCAAAATATAATTAAAATCTTAATTTAATGGCAATCTCGCTCCTTAAAATATATAAAGAAGAAATTATTAGATGTTTCATTAATTTTTCTTTGAATATAATTATCAATTACTTTGAATTTCTTTCACCTATTTTTTTAAGATAATTAATAAAAAATTGCAAAATTAATTACAAATATTCACTTCTAGTGTGTTTTCTTTTCGTGCCATATACAATCTATATTTATTTAAGCAAATATCATCATAATATTTTGCCATCCTCGTTTATATAATAGATCATTTTGCAGTGGGCTTTGAAACCATTTTGTCCATCGCACTTTGTTTTGCGTATGTTGCGCATGTACAACTTACGCTCAAAACAAAATGCGCATGCGCAAATGGAATCATGACAAATGACTTGAGCGAAAAGAATCTAAAGTTCATTTTCAAGGACTTCTTTCTGTACCAATTTATAAATCTAAAAGGGAAGAGAACTTATGTTCCAATGTTGACAATATGAACTGTTCTAATTCCTGCATCGGCGGAGGAGGTATTTTACATATTACGACTGAAAATATACTTTGTTTAGTTCTTTTTAAGCGTGGTCATGCGTAAATCTATGCACAACAAGGGATACCGGTAACGAAATAAATAAAAAAAAAAAAAACCCTGGTAATAAAATCTGTTCATCTATTCATAGATTTTATTATTTATAAAAAAAGATATTTATTCAGATATGAATAAAAAAATTGCTTTTCATTCGGATAAATGAATTGACAGGTTATTAATTGAATGGCAAAAAAAAAGAGGTGGTATTCGTATTCATTGAGGACGATCGGAAATGGCAAATGGCCAGTGTGTCAGTGTGATACTCGGTTGTTTCCACTGATAAAAGGAATGGCAAAAGATAAGAGATCATGACCCACCTAATTTGGAAACAGCTCTACCTAAAAAACACGAAAAGGTGATAAAAAAAAGTGTGACTTGGCAAACAAAAAAAAAAAATGTTATCGGTGGATTTAGAAGCCTCGCGTTTTATTGGCAAGTCAAACAGTGAATCAAATATGTGACAGGATGTCGAAAAAAGGCCTAGCCTTGGTTTAGCGGATTCGCTATTTCATTTGCCGTAAATAATCATCGTCCTCTCACACGGAGAAATTTTTATCTATCAATAAGTAAAAATTTCTCATAGATATTAAAAAAAAAAACTAATGAAATAAATATATGAACTTCTAAAATACTATTAATATTTAAATTAATTTTACATATAATAAGAAAATATTTTTCATTTCATTTATTCCAGCTCTGTTCCGAGATCTCGCGAATCGTTTAAAACTGTCTGGTCTACCTTTCTGACGTTTCAAACCGTTCTAAAGCATTTGGAACATATCATACATAATTAGAGAGATTTATAATTTTTATTGGATGATCAATGCTAAGATATGCCAATAATATACGATAATTATTTTAACTAAATAATAAATACTTTTATTTCTAAAAAGGATGGCTGAGTTGTGTTCGGCTGAAATGCCGACAGTAGGTTGTCAGCAAGGCCGAGCGCAGCTGAATCTCGGATGGGTGGTCCCGTGGAAGGACGCCAGTAGTCAACTTTAACGAGATTAAGCCAATAATAAATAATGTATTTGAAGCCGAAAAAAATTAAATAAAACAAAAACAAAAAAAGAAAACTAAAGGATTAGTAAAAAAATATCTAGAAATATGTGAAATTGCTCGCAATATTTTCAAAATAATAGTGTGGATTTATTGATTTTGGTATTCGAATCTGTGATATTTGGTAAAATCCCGGCGGCCATTTTGACCATGAGCCAATTATAAAATTTTCAGATTTATATTCCATTCAAAATTTTGAAATTCGTAAAAAATTGGAACAGACCAACAGACAGAGAGAATACAATAACGAACTTTTCAAGTTCGTTGAAAATATTTTTATGAAAGAAGGATGGACAAAGAAATTATTATTAAGTGAAAAATATTTTCTCCATTATGAATT